>JARYGA010006498.1:0-47283 GCA_030545235.1 Helianthus tuberosus | reverse complement strand
TGTATTTCACCCCCGAAGTTATAAAAACTGAAAACAGTTAAAGAGAAAAGGGGGGAGCATGAACTCACAACTTTGCGTTCCTAGCGTCGTAAACTTCACCGGATTTGCTTAATTAACGTCGTAACCTATACGCGTTTTCTTAATGTTAGTCACTAGACTTGTATCGCACAAGTACAGTCACTTTCTTGTGTATTCGTATTGTTGTGTTAAAAATGTTTCATATTTTTAACTACGTATCTTACTTATATTATTTCCTCTAAAATAAATATAAGTCTTTTGTGTTTTGCACTTTGCACCCGAATTATGTATCTCGTATGTTGTATGTGTATTTTTATATTTCTACTCCTCATGAGTAATTAGTGTATTTTTAAGTCTTAATACACTAGCACGTATAACACATACTATATACACTTAGCACAATAGTTGGTGATCAAATAATATATATTTTTCTTTCAAAAATATATACTTAATATCCATTTTTATTCTTGAAAAATCACCATTTCTTATCACCAAAAAGTAGGGAAACCTTGTTAATGTTTTGAGGTATATTTTTAGGGGATAAGTTTCTCAAAAACTTACATTTTTCTAAGTGTCAAAATTTATAAAAATTTTGACAGAGTTTCCCCTAAAAATGGAGGGTTCCCACGTTTTCAAAACGTGTGTTTATTTTCTTTTAAATCATCAACAATCAGCAACAACAATTATCAACAATAATCGTCAACAATAATCACTAATTTCATGAACTTGCATATTTACAAAAATGTGTAGTAACTTACTAGCACATTTAGTAAGTCTTGTTATCCTTAAAAATAAGTTTAATTTCTTAAAAACTTTATTTTTAAGGAATATGAAGTTTTACAACTTCTAGTCGGTTTTTACGAAAACTATTTCTTCGTTAACACTTTTGTTACTCAAGTATCCATATATTTATTTGTTAACAAAAACCACTTTTGTTTGTGTAAGACCCGGTTTAGAACATGTGATTTCTTTAAAGTGTGGTTCTTCAAAAATACCACTTGCAGATGCGTAGATCCGCTAGTTTTAAACTCCATTGTACAAGTTAAATTACTTTTACACAAGTAAAATATTTCTACACAAGTTCATGCATCTTGTGTGGTAGAGTTTCACCTTTTAACCCTTGCGGTAACCAAAAACGAGCTTATGTGAAGATACATGATCTTACAAGGTCGGGTTAAACGGAGATCCGAGCTACCACATCATAGATCGGGTCTCAAAAATAACAATTTTCAAGTCCTACAACTTTTACACAAGTTATATGTCTTTAACCACCATTTTAAGTATTTTTAGTAGACTTTTGATCATCATCTTTCATTTTAACGAGATTCAACCGATAAAATTTCTTTTAACCACTTTAGATATGTTCAAACAAGAGTTCTAAGTGTTATACCTCTAGCTCGGGGCTAGGGAAGAATCTCGATGAAAAACGCGTGGATAAAAGCTAAGTAGAGAGGTCCTTCGCCTTCCGTTTGCTCCAAGACTCCTAATATGTGACCCTTAACACTTGTGTGTGCTTGGAATGATGATGATCGGACTCGAAGATGGGTGGTTGAATGAGGGGTGTTTGGCCGTAAGTTCTAGAGGGAGAAAGAGAGAGAGTTTTGTGGTGTTGGTGTGTGAAAGATCATGATCCTTAAGCTTTACTTATAGACCATGTTAAGGTTTTAACCCAAGTGTAATATGTTGGTCAAGTACTAGACATAATCTCCACTAAATCTATGAGAAGATTATGGAGGATCATGTGGAATATTTAACAAGATTTGGGTGGTGGGACCCCTTTATAACCGTCCACAATACAAGGGGGGGGGGGGGTAATGTGTAAATTTGTAACTATATAGTTTGTTTAATGTTCAATCCCAAGCATTAGTTAGTTATGTTAGTTACAAGATATTTTAGTGGGTGTTAGGGTGCTCGGGGACCCTAACTAGCTCAGAAAAGTGAAAACAATGTTTCTAGCATTATTTTGGTATTCCGGGTAATACCCGGTTGTTCGGTTAAATACCGGTTCGTTAAAGCGCTAAATTGCACTTTTTAGGGTCTTTTAAGTACCCTTTTTATATCCTTTCAATTCCCAACACTTAGGGAAATATTCTGGATAATAAAACGACATTTCTGCATAATATTTCAGTGCTAAAATGCTGATTATAGCTGAAATATACAAAATTCTGCACTTAAAGTGCGTTTCGGGTGCTTTTTAGTGCTTATTTTTGCTTTCGTATGGCATATATATTAACCCTTGTATGTACTCTTGGGTTTTAATACATTCTTGTTGTCGGACCTACACCTAGGCTCCAATTTTATTGTCTGGCTGCTTTCTGCAGTTCCGTTGACACATAGTGTCTTACCGGTGAGTTTACTATTGACGCAACGCTCTCGTTTATGCATAAAGCAATATTTTGTAGTATACAACATGCATGAATTCACTTGTTTATTATGTGTTCAGCCATTGCTGACAATTAAGGACATAATTGCAGTCATTAAGCAATAATTATAGTGTACGGAAATTACCGGTTTGTGCCATTTGTCACAACCTATTCAAAAGATTCAAATCCTTGTTAACGTCTTTAAACATGTTAACATTCCTGGAAAAATGTGATTCGATAAAATCGCATAAGTCATCCTTATATTAGATTTTTTTTCAAATTTCTTTTATTATATTAAACAACCAATAGGGATGAAATGCCTACGGGCTATATTCATTGTCATATAAGACAAAAGACAGTCGTGGTCTTCGACCCCTTGTTAAGAAGAGGTAATAAATTAAAATTAAAACCTCAATACCTTGATCCTATAAGATCATGATTAAAAATTTAAAACTGTCCATAAGACTAGACCTTTTTGCCATTAATATATTTTAATTATATCTAGGGTTTTTATAATGAAAAATCCTGAATATATATATATATATGCTTAACAAATTAATCAAAATGGTTTCTTAATACCATGGTTAATAAATCATCTAGAAGGATAAAACTGTTATAGACCTCTAAATGAATTAAAATCATCTATCTTATGTAGCAATCAAGCTACATGGCCGGGTCTGATGAAGCCAACAGCCACCCCAGAGAAAATTATGACACTTCCAGAGTCAACGTAGTAGGAGCAGAATTACAGGCATTGATAGACAATGCTGTTACAAGAGCTTTGGATATGCAATTCAATGAATCCAGTGGTACTCATGAAAGGACCCAATCTGTACCATATACGAAGCCACCCTCAAGAACTCATACTGCTCACAAAAGTGATTCTCATCACTCATCAAACCAGAGGAGTGTTCCATCTAAGAGAGTTGTGTTAAACCAAGAACCACGTGCTAAAGGCTGCACTTATAAATACTTTGTTTCCTGCACACCCAGGGATTTCACCGGGGAAAAGGGAGCAGTTGATTGCATGTCATGGTTGGACGAGATGGACACTTTGGTAGATATTAGTGGTTGCGCTAATAAGGATGTGGTAAAGTTTGTGTCTCAGTCGTTCAAAGGTGAGGCACTAGCCTGGTGGAGGTCTTTGATCCAAGCCACAGGGAAAATCCCATTATACAATCTGTCTTGGGAGCAGTTTGTGACATTGATTAAGGAAAATTACTGCCCTCAGCATGAGGTTGAAAAGATTGAAGCTGATTTCTTGTTGTTGGTTACGAAAAACCTAGATTGTCAAGCCTACCTTACGAGCTTCAACACTATGTCAAGACTGGTTCCGTATCTGGTAACTCCAGAACCCATAGCTCGTTTCATTGGGAATTTGGCCCCAGAAATCAAGGCCAGTGTGAAGGCCTCTAGACCAGCTACTTTTCGGTTTGCAGCTGATATATCATTGTCTCTTACTTTGGACGCGGTCAGGCAATGGTCACTCAGAAACACAGATGCTGAGAAGAGGAAGCGTGAGGATGACAACTCACGACGTTCAGACAAGAAGCATAAGAGAAACAATGACCACAAGAAGAGTTCTGGAACTAAAAAGGATGGTCATCAGTCGTGCGATAAACCCAAGTGTAAAGTCTGTAAGAAGCACCATTTCGGGAGGTGCATATATGAATCAAAATCCCAGTCACAGCCGAGAGCTTGTGGGATTTGTAAATCTTCTGAGCACAAGACATTAGACTGTAAGAAAATCAAGGATGCAACGTGCTACAACTGCAACGAGAAAGGGCACATTAAGTCCAACTACCCAAAGTTTGCAAAGAAGGCTGAAGATGGGAAAAAGACCAATGCTAGGGTCTTCCAGATGAACGTGCAAGAGGCGATCCAGAATGATAATGTCATAACAAGTACCTTCCTTATTAATGATGTATATGCAAGGGTGTTATTTGATTCTGGAGAAGATAAGTCATTTGTTGATGATAAGTTTTGTAAGTTGTTGAATCTACCTGTTAGAACCCTAAGCATAAAATATGAGGTTGAATTAGCCGATGGCACCATAGAAACCGCATCAACCGTGCTAGATGGATGTTTCATATCCATTAGGAACCACTCTTTTCCATTGTCCTTACTTCCTTTGAAGTTAGCCGGTTTCGATATAGTTATAGGCATGGACTTGTTATCTCATAACCAGGCCCAGATTGTTTGCAACAGGAAGCAAGTGGTGATCAAGACTCCGTCTGGTGAGTCACTTACCATTTAGGGAGATACCCAGTACGGACTGCCTGAGCAAGTGTCTATGCTCAAGGCATCTAGGTGTTTGAAGAAGGGTTGTGTCATTTATATGGCACAGGTAACTATTGATGAGCAAAAGCCTAAGATTGAAGACATCCCCATCATTTCCGAATATCCCGAAGTATTCCCTGAAGAACTACCTGGTTTGCCACCAGATAGGCAAGTAGAATTCAGAATTGACATTATTCCAGGAGCAGCACCTGTTGCAAGGGCACCTTACAGGTTGGCACCAACAGAGATGAAAGAGTTGAGAACTCAGTTAGATGATTTGTTGGCAAAAGGTTTTATACGTCCTAGTTTATCTCCTTGGGGAGCACCAATCCTGTTTGTGAAGAAGAAGGATGGATCGATGCGCCTATGCATCGATTACCGCGAACTTAACAAGGTCACTATCAAGAATAGGTACCCTTTACCCAGGATCGACGATATGTTCGATCAATTGCAAGGGGCAAGTTACTTCTCTAAGATCGACTTGAGGTCGGGCTATCATCAACTGAAGGTTAAAGATGAAGATTTACACAAGACTACATTTAGGACTCGTTATGGTCATTACGAGTTCTTAGTGATGCCTTTTGGGCTCACTAATGCACCTGCCGCATTTATGGATCTCATAAATCGCGTCTGTAAGCCCTACCTAGATAAATTCGTCATCGTCTTCATCGACGACATTCTCATTTACTCGAAGAGTCGAGCTGACCATGAGAAGCATCTCCGCTGTATTCTTAAGCTGCTTCAACAGGAAGAGCTCTATGCCAAATTTTCAAAATGTGAATTCTGGCTTCGCGAAGTCCAATTCCTTGGACATGTGGTTAGTGAGCGTGGTATCCAAGTAGATCCCGCTAAGGTTGAAGCTTTTATGAATTGGCAAGAGCCAAAGACGCCCACAGAGATTCGTAGCTTTCTAGGTTTGGCATGATACTACAGTCGATTTATTGAAAACTTCTCAAGAATTGCAGCACCCCTGACTCTACTAACTTGAAAGAATAGCAAGTTTGACTGGGGGCCTAAGCAGCAAGAATCTTTCGATATTCTGAAGCAGAAGTTGATCAACGCTCCAGTATTAACGTTTCCTAATGGAATTGATGAATTTGTAGTATATTGTGATGCATCACACACAGGTATGGGATGTGTGCTTATGCAGAAAGGCAAAGTCATTACCTATGCTTCTCGACAGCTAAAAGTGCACGAGAAGAATTACACCACCCATGACTTGGAGTTGGGTGCCGTTGTATTTGCACTAAAATTGTGGAGACATTATTTGTATGGTACCAAATGTGTGATCTATTCTGATCACAAGAGCCTCCAACACTTGTTTAATCAGAAGGATTTAAACATAAGGCAGTGTCAATGGATGGAAACTCTAAATGACTATGATTGTGAAATCCGATACCATCCAGGCAAGGCAAATGTAGTCACCAATGCCTAAGTAGAAAGGAACGAGTGAAGCCCATAAGAATCAATGCCAAGAGCATTGAATTAAAGAATAGTTTGAATGAAAAATTGTTAGCTGCACAGAAGGAAGCTGTATTAGAAGCTAACTATCCCGATGAGAAGCTAGGAGTAACTACTGAACAGTTATCCTATGGCAAAGACGGAAACCTGAGATTAAATGGACGAATATGGGTTCCGATTTATGGAGGACTTAGGGATGTGATCCTCCAGGAAGCCCACAGTTCTAAGTACTCCGTTCATCCTGGAGCTGATAAGATGTACCAAGATCTGAAGGCAAATTTCTGGTGGATAGGCTTGAAGAAGTCCATAGCTACCTATGTGGCAAAATGTTTGACGTGCGCACAAGTTAAAGCTGAACATCAAAAGCCGTCAGGTTTGCTACAACAGCCTGAACTTCCCACCTGGAAGTGGGAGATGGTGACAACGGATTTTATCACCAAGTTGCCAAAGATAAAGAAAGGAAACGATACTATTTGGGTGATAGTGGATAGACTGACTAAATCAGCTCACTTCCTACCTATTAAGGAAACACATAGCTCAGATAAGTTAGCTCAGATCTCTCCATGGAGTGCCAGTGTCTATAATATCTGATAGGGATACAAGGTATACCTTGTATTTCTGGAAAAGTTTTCAGCAATCCCTAGGCACTCGATTGAACTTTAGCACAACATATCATCCTCAAACGGATGGTCAAAGTGAGCGAACAATTCAGACGCTAGAAGATATGTTAAGGGCTTGTGTTATTGACCTAGGTGGAAGTTGGGATAAACATCTCCCACTGATTGAATTTTTGTACAATAATAGCTATCACTCAAGTATCCAAGCCGCACCATTTGAAGCTTTGTATGGAAGAAAGTTCAGAATACCCGTTTGCTGGGCAGAAGTTGGAGATGTCCAACTTACAGGACCTGATATAGTCCTGGAGATGACAGACAAGATTGTTCAGATACGAGATCGTCTCAAAGCTGCCAGGGATAGGCAGAAAAGCTACGCAGACTTAAGGCGTAAACCTCTAAAGTTTGAGGTTGGTGATAAAGTGTTGCTTAAAGTATCACCCTGGAAGGGAGTGATGCATTTTGGTAAGAAAGGCAAATTAAGCCCAAGGTACATAGGACCATTCGAGATCATCGAATGTGTCGGATCAGTGGCTTACAAGTTAAACTTGCCTAAAGAGCTCAGTGGAATCCATAATGTGTTTCACATCTGCAATCTGAAGAAATGTCTAGCTGATGAATCGCTAGTCATACCACATACGGATGTGCATATAGATGAGAGCCTGAAATTTGTGGAAAAACCTTTGTCAATTGAAGATCGACAGGTTAAGAAGCTTCGAAGGAAGCATGTGCCAATTGTCAAGGTTAAATGGGATGCCCGTAGAGGTCCCGAGTACACGTGGGAGGTAGAGTCCACAATGAAAGAGAAGTACCCTCATTTCTTTATGCATTGTCTATGTTATTTCAAAAACATTGGCCATGTTATCAAAACCAACCTTCCTAATTTCAAAATATTTCATATAGTTTGAAAACAATTTTTCTTGATGCATTGTCTATGTTATTTCAAAAACATTGGCCATGTTATCAAAACCAACCTTCCTAATTTCAAAATATTTCATATAGTCTGAAGGCAATATTAACACAGTACATTTTCTTATCAAGTGCATGATTTCGAAAAGCATCATTCATGTCTTTCAAAAACCTTATACATAATTTCAAAATTTATCTCGCATGATTTTAAAACATTTTGTAAATATATCTACCTAATACACCTACTTTATGATTTCAAAAGTATTATATATAAGGTTTCAAAAACGTTAAACACATTTTTCTTAAAAGAACCCCATGCATAGTTTTCAAAAATATTTTCTTCATACATTGACTTAACTTTCAAATTTCGCTTCATATGTCGCCTTGGCATATCAGGCATCTCAACTTCGTAAAGCATTTTTACTTCATGTTTTGACATAAGCACGTCCAGTGCAAGGTTTCAAAACATCTTCAACTTCTAAAATCCATATGGGATCTTTTTATCTTCACATTTAGACCCTTGTGGATGATCATCATTCAAATCAGAATCCTTAATTGGATTCCTTATGTACCTAAATTCGAACATTTCGGTTCCTTATAATCGAAATCGAATTTTTCTTTTAAAAATCTTTCTATCTTTATAGTTAGATTCTTGATAATGTTTAAAGTACCAAATGAAATCCACGAGATGGATTCCTATTGTACTTTAAATACATGTGCTCTGTTAGCAGAACAAACTTCTAGTTAAACAATTTTGTGGTTATATGACTATGTGTTTATGCATCTTGTGTTTTCTTTTATGCATTTTGTGTTTTTGTATACTCTGGATATCCGTTATCCACATCCTCGTAGAATCTTTCATATCTTCATATGAGGGATTCGTAGTAGGATATTCAAAAAGGTACTACCTTAAATCCTTTTTGGGCTTCTATGTAATAGTTAAGACCCTTGGATTATATAGTACTATTCCATGATTCATAAGAGACCCTTAAGTGGTCTAGTCAAAAAGATTGATTCACAATTTGGTTAAAGAATGACATCTAGTGATGTAGCTGAACAGACTCCTTGATAGTCTATTTAGATCATTTATTGATTTAATTAAAAGGACTCTATGGCGGTCTAGTCACACTCATCACAAGATTGTTCATTTGGTTTTCCCCTACACATTATAAAATAGACTGTGTGAACTGTGCAAGGAATTGTCTGATTATGGACGCGTACATAATTATGAAATTTAGTGCACAGAAACCCAGTAAGGTTTATTATGTGTAAGAACCGATAGTGACAACAATAACAAAATGAGAACGATGTAATGGAGGTACGGTGGACGCACCAATGACGCTTCATATACTTGTATATAAGTATCCCTCTTACATTGCAAGCATGATGTTATTAAAGTTACTAGAAGTTCAGAACCCAAACCAATGTTGTTCGATCTTTTTCAACTTTATGTTTTAAACTCTCACAAGTTTCCTCTAAATAAATTTCGAGACGAAATTTCCTAAAGTAGGGGAGACTGTAACACTTGTGCCTTCACGGCTATCAAACAAATACCAAACCAATGAAATATTGTATTTCATACTTGGGATTTGTAAAAATATGTGTATCATTTGCACATATCAATTTTTGTTCAATTTCAAACTCTAAATCGCTTTCTGGAAGGTTATACGCGCACCAATGCGTAAATATAACCAGTTTAATGCAACAAACACTCCGGAATAGTGACATAGGCTTAACATACCTTAAATAACCTTTACATAACTTAGAAATAAGTTTTGAAGGCTTTGGTATGGCAAAATTAGGTTAAATCGCTTACAGGGACTAAAGTTGACAAACTGCGAAAGTATGCCAATTTGAACTATAACGGACATTCCGGAACATGACCATAAGTTAAACATACCATAAATATCCTTTACATAGCTTAGAAATAGGCTTTGAGGTGTTCGGTGTGCTAAAATAAACTTTTGGGTCATTCAGGGACTAAAAGTGTCAAAAAGTGCATAAGTTTGCATTTTCGCGCATAACTTACGTTCTGAATACATCCGGACATCCAAAAATTTATGTAAGCATGACTATATTATGCTTTAGTGTTTGGCTTGCCAAAAATCCATTCGTTGCGTCATTTGGATCGTTTTTCGCGCTTGTGCGCATTCCGTCGTAATTAAGCGAACATCGCGTTCGTACGACCAAACGAACCAACATCCGACATATTTCTGAGCATGTTTCATGTCCACAATGTTTAGGCAAAATTTTAGGGCCTTAAAGTTGGCATTACGGGCCTTAGAAGTGTCGGGAATGGCCTTAAACACATGCAGGGACTGAAACTGTAATTTCTGAAACTTATTTCTGATCTGCAACTCCCAGGCGGCCCGCCTGAGTTTATATACATCCTGAAGCGGGCTGCGTCCGACTTCCTGACCAGATTAACTGCATTTAATAGCAGTTTGCAGCTGTTTAATCCTCCACCACACACTCACACATGCTTAGTCAGCTGATAAGGATCAATTTTAGCCACCATAAGGTTCCGACACTTGTACGGATGCGATTAAAGCACAGTTTCCATGAAATGATCTTAACGGTGGACCGAACACTATAAATACCCCATGCCCCCCATTTCTTAAACCACTAGAATTTTGATTTGAGAAACTCTAAGTTGAAACCATTGTTTCATACCTGAGATTCTTGAATCGAGATTAGCATTCGGGGACCCTTCGTAAGTATTCTTTCATTCTTTTATTGCTTTTCGAGTCTTTTGAGTCTGAAAGTCAAACTTTGTTTGACTTTGTGCATTGACCAGTTTATGGTCAATGCGAAGTTCGTTTGAACTTCGCAACGTGAGTGTAATCACGTTGGTTATAGTCCCTTAGGACTATGCCTACTGATTACCACGTTGTCTAGGGTCGTAGGGTAAGCGATCTGATAAATCGCTTATACCTTCGAACCCGACCCATTTGGTCGATCTTTAGGATCCGACCAAACGCATTAGGTGACCATAGTAGGTAGGGAATAACCTTCCGAGGTTATACCCTATGGTCACATCGTTTGAGTAGTTGTATGATAGGTAGTTTATATGCCTTAGGTAAATTACCAGAATACCCTTTTCATGTATAATTGGTAATTAAGCATATGTAACCTAATCTTTTGTCACATAACTGATTATATAACATGTTTAGGCATATAACACTTGTCATAGGACTAGTTAGGCGGTCCGAACGCGTTTCACGCGCACGACGCGTTAAAGCAGCATAAGCTTCCTAAACGGGTCGTAATGGGTCGAAAGCACTTAGGTTAGGTTTCATTTAGTATGTAGGCTTTGTTAAACCATATGACACGAGTCTCTATACTCGTTTGGTTTACGAACCCTCATTCTATCTAAATCCTTCGATTTAGGTCCGGTTTATTAACATAGTTACCTATATTAGGTGCCGTTTGATTCCGTGATCTCTATCATTGTTTGGTTGTTACTCAAGGACTACTGAGCAATCTCAAGTGAGTACATAGACCCCTCTTTTACTGTTTTCCAAACTGTTTTGGGGTGAAACACATGTGCCTACTTGTTACATTCATGCTTTCCTGTTTTCACATCATATACTTCTTATGTTCATTAGTACATTTATAGTACATGATTTCATTACATTTTATGCTATGTATGCCCATTTCGTGCGTACTTAGTACATTGTTTTACATTTACATTTTATGCTATGTATGTCCGTTGGTTACATACTTAGTACAGTGTTTTCATCACATGCTTACATTTTGTTATGACATTTGGGTTGTTTGCAATGGAACAATACATTCATTAACATTAGCTACGCCGTTCGTTAGTAGGTAGTGGTACCATAGGAATTGACAACTCTCGTTCCTGAAATCCTGGGTTTGTTTGGATTGGAAGGAATGACCGAATTCGATATACATAAGTTAGATAAACATTTAAGTGGTTTAAGGGTTTATCGCCGCAGTCTCAAGGCTTGGATGTATGCATTTTCACAACACCGCATAGATGTTCGTATCAGTATAGCATGCATTTCCACAGGACATAACTTTGATTTAAACCCTGTTTTACTTCAATACTATGTTTTTGTGCATATGGTTTAGTTGATACATTTCACTAGCCATACAGATCATTTTGGTTACATATTACATGGTTTACATTGATCATGCATTTCCACAGGACATAACTTTGATTTAAACCAAGTTTTACTTCAATACTATGTTCTTGTGCATATGGTTTAGTTGATACAATTTCACTAGCCATACATATCATTTTGGTTACATATTACATGGTTTACATTGATCATGCATTTCCACAGGACATAACTTTGATTTAAACCAAGTTTTACTTCAATACTATGTTCTTGTGCATATGGTTTAGTTGATACAATTTCACTAGCCATACATATCATTTTGGTTACATATTACATGGTTTACATTTGACACATAAACATTTTTGACATTGGTTACACATTACATGATTTACATATTGACATAAACATTTTTGACATATTATTCAATACGTTTGGCAATTGGTTTAAACATAGACATCTTACATTGGTGGTTTGTTTGGGTAAGTGATTTGAGTAACGGTGCGTGTGTAATATGATACAAGCATGGTGGATACACCGCTGGTACTTCCTATATATAAGTGTTTGTATGGTATTACATGTCGTAGCGTTATTTGAATCATTTCAATTTAAGATATATAACATTTTTTACAAATAACATACTTTTCAAAATACATTGTTTTACAAACAACTTATCTTATACAAACTCATAGTACATGGTTATTCATTTAACCTTACATTTATTTATACATATCATCTAATCTTATCGTTTTTCAAATGATTTACAAGACAAAGCAAATTACAAGGTTCCTGACTAAACATTTTCTCAAACATAAGTCATGAAACCTATTTTCACAAAACCTATGTATCTCACAGGCATTTTTATGCTGACGTACCTATTTTCACATGTGTTTTTCAGGAGCTGTTGCATAAGATGATCAAGATACACATAGGCAGACTTGGGCTTTAGTGACAATAAAAGAAGCAAGACTAGTTAATTATGTTGTATTTCTTTGTTTGTTAAGACATTGTAACTCTTTTATTCAATAAAACACTATTTCAATTTCCATGTGTTATGAAACAATAATTCTGTTACAACACTCCCCCGACGTTTCTGCCACGTTTCGTTGTCTCACGTGGTCGGGGTGTGACATAAGGAAGTTCAGTTCTTGGGTCATATTGTCAATGACCAGGGTATACATGTGGATCCTTCCAAAATTGTAGCAATTAAGGATTGGAACACACCCACTACTCCCACAGAAGTTCGCTCTTTTTTTGGCCTTGCTGGATATTACCGACGATTCATCGTGAACTTTTCAAAGATTGTGGTTCCTCTCACTGATTTGACTTAGAAAAATAAACCTTTTGAGTGGGGATCCAAACAAGAGGAAGCCTTTCAAACTCTAAAACAAAAACTCTGTGATGCTCCCGTCTTATCTTTACCTGATGGCAACGACGATTTCATTGTCTTTTATGACGCATAGAACTTAGGCCTTGGTTGTGTTCTCATGCAACGAGGTAAAGTCATAGCCTATGCGTCAAGGCAATTGAAAATCCACGAGAAGAACTACACAACTCATGATCTTGAGTTAGGAGGTGTAGTTTTTGCTCTCAAGATTTGGAGACACTACCTGTATGGTACGAAGTGTGTGGTTTTCACAGACTACAAAAGTCTCCAACACATATTTAACCAAAAGGAGCTAAACATGAGACAACGACGCTGGGTAGAACTTTTAAATGATTACGATTGCAAGATTCATTACCATCCTAGTAAGGCGAATGTCGTAGCCGATGCGCTAAGTCAAAAGGAGCGTGTCAAGTTTCATTGTGTTCGAATTCAATCCGATATCCAGACACGTATCCTTCAAGCACAACGCACATTTGTAACCCAAGGCTTGTTGAAAAGTGAACTCCCGCTTAATCTTGAACTTCAACTCGAAACGAGAGACAACGGATTACTCTATTTCAAGGATCGTTTGTGGATTCCAAGTCAACACGATATCCGTACCTTGATAACGGACGAATCTCATAAATCTTGTTATTCAATCCATCCTGGAGCAGACAAAATGTACAAGGATCTTCGTACTCAGTATTGGTGGTTGGGTATGAAGAAAGACATTGCCTTATATGTGTCTAAATGCCTGACTTGCCTCAAAGTCAAGGCTGAACATCAACGCCCATCTGGTTTACTTGAACAACCAGAAATACGAGTATGGAAGTGGGAGAACATTGCGATGGATCTTATTACTAAGTTAACACGCACATCTAAAGGTCATGATGCCATCTAGGTAGTCATTGATCGTCTAACAAAGTCAGCACACTTTTTGCCAATTCGTGAGGATCTTTCTGCTGACAAGCTCGCCAAGATATATGTTGATAAGATCGTATCCCGACATGGTGTTCCTTTGAACATCATATCTGACCGTGATGCTCGATTTTCATCTCATTTTTGGTAAACCATGCAATCTGCATTGGGAACCAAACTTAGTCTGAGCACTGCTTATCATCCTCAAATGGATGGATAATCTGAGAGGATGATTCAAACACTGGAGAATATGCTCAGAGTTTGCGTGATCGATTTTGGTGGTAATTGGGATTCGCATCTACCATTGATCGAATTCTCCTACAACAATAGTTATCATGCCAGCATTAACATGGCACCTTTCGAAGCTCTATTCGGTCGAAAATGCCGTTCACCTGTCTATTGGGATGAGATCGGTGAAGCTCAGCTCACTGGACCTGAACTTATTCTTGAAACAACAGACAAAATCAAGAAAATTTGCGATAACCTTCGGACAGCTAGAAGCCGTCAAAAGAGTTATGCGGATAAGCGACGCAAGCCCTTGGAATTTCAAGTCAGAGATCATGTTCCACTCAAGGTATCCCCTTGGAAAGGAGTGGTTAGATTTGGAAACAAAGGAAAACTTGCACCACGATACGTCGGACCTTTTAAGATCGTTGAAAGAATCGGAAAGGTGGCCTACCGACTCGAGCTACCTCCTGAACTTGGGAATATTCACCCAACTTTCCACGTGTCCAATCTAAAAAAGTGTTTAGCTGATACAAATCTCCACATTCCCCTCGATGAAATTCACGTTGATGACACTATGCACTTTGTCGAGAAACCTGTGGAGATATTGGACCGTGAAGTCAAGAAACTCAAGTGAAAACGAATACCGATAGTCAAAGTTCGCTAGGAATCCAAACGTGGCCCCGAGTTTACTTGGGAACGAGAGGATCAAATGAAGGCGAAATATCCACATCTCTTTCCACAAGTTTCCTCTAAATAAATTTCGGGACGAAATTTCCTAAGTAGGGGAGACTGTAACATTTGTGTCTTTTAATCTTTGTAATTAAGTTTGAAATCAATGAAACATTTTGTTTGATATCCAAGAATTTTATTATCAACATGTGCCTTACATTATTTAGCAAAAGTCCATTTAAAAACCAAATTGTCCATGTCCGCAGAAAAGTACTGTAATCCTGCGAAATGTACAACATTCCGTAGAACAAAACAGTAATTGTCTGAAAACCCAAAAATAAATATTATTTGTCATAAATAATATAACGGGTATTAAAAATGACACAAAATCCGCACTTAAATCTTTTTGCGTTAAGCTGTACGACTAGTTCAGTAAACTGCCTGACAGCAAAGCCGGTACCGGAACTGTGTCAGAAATAATAAAATTTTAGTCCAAAAAGTTGGATTAATTATTTGGATTGTAAAACATATGCAAAAATAATTTTTGTCATGTATTTACTTAAACAAAACACGGTGTCAGTATTTAACCCGGTACAGGATCCGAACCGACTTTTTTTCACCCGAACAACAAACTAAAAATTTTAGTGGACTAGTTTTACCTAGTGTCACACTACTTTAAAATATTAAAGCTTAAAACCTTGTAGATATTTTTATATAAAATATCAAAGTTCTTAAAATTCCTAAAGTTTCTAGTTATGTGTTGGAAAGCTAATATTTTGATTAGTGGACGGAGAGGTGGAACCTTGATTAAATCAAACCTTCTATAACACTCCATTCTCTTTCATAATTCCCAAGATATTCAAAACACTCCATCTCCTTCCTTCTCTCTCTAAATTTTCGGCTAGAACACATCCTACCACCATCTTCATCTTTTCAAACTCAAACACTAGAAATTTATACTAACATGGAGGTTTATGGTTGATTCAAATTATTTTCAAGACTTGAAAATACACTAGAAGCACTTTGGTAGCACTAGGAGTTCTTGGATCATCATATCTTTTTCATCATCTTCATCTTGTTCTTACTAGCAAGATTGTAAGGATTCTACACTTGTTTTTATTTTATTACTATTCTTGATTTTTGAAAGAATACAAGTTCATCTTGAATCAAATCAAAACAAAACCCATATGAAAATCACCAAGATAAACTAAAAGTCGTTATTTTATTTTATGATTTTTCTATGATTTTGAATGAACTTGAAGAAGTTTATACTAGTGAATACGAATCTTGTTTATTGTTGTGTAAAAACATGATCTAAACATATGCATGTTTAGTTCTAACACGATTTAACAACAAAAAGATATGAATATGGGTTTTTATTCTTAAAATAGTTACATTCATGTTAGAAAACATGAGTATTTATTAAAAATCCAAGAACATAAATTTTTGTTAAAAATAATCAATAAAGTTTCTATTTCTATAAAGAATCAAGAACATGAAATATGTTAGTAGAAAGAGTTTTGAATACATATTTGTGTTTCAAATGACTAAATGAGTCACCTAAAACAAGAGTTTTAAATAAAATATTGTACTACAAATTTTTGGCAAAAACAAAGAATAAAGTTTCCTTTTTGGGAAAGTTAGGAACTGTATCATGTTCATGGTACTTTGTTGACAAATTTTGACGAATATTGATACTTGATGATGTCTTATGTTGAAATGATTTGAACACAAGTTTTGTATAAACATGGGAAAATCCATTTTTTCAAACGAAACTATGGCAAATTTTTTATAAATTTTGTTATGTTCAAAGGTGTTAAACAAAGAAATATGTAACTAGAAAACTATTTGAAGTCTTTGAACATGGTTAAACAAATTTTTGGACAAAGTTATGAATCCATGTTTTATAAAAGATTCTAAACTAAAAATGGCAAAGTATATATTTTTAGATAAAATGTATACTTTCAAAATTCATCAAGTATCATGTTTATATGTTTTTGTGTGTACATATTATGTATTTAGACCAAGTACGAATAATTACACAAATATGTAAACACAACAAATTACAAATATATATATATTAACACTTAGGAAACAAAACTACAAAATGAAATGTCCATCCTTGGACATAAACAAACTATCGGAAAATTCAGACACTTTGGACAATATGGACACTTTTGGCAAATTCGGACAAAATAAAATATATGGCACGACGAAATAAACGACTTAAACAAAGTAAAGCAAGCAAATACAAATTTGATAACGGATTCAAGATGAGAAACTTGTACGATGAACGATTATAAACCTAAGTGTCTAATAAGGTTAGAACACTTGTAGGTTGAGTAACAAACGAAGAATCCAAAATCAAAACGAGTTTTTCTTGGAACGCAAATTAGTGAGTACATAGTTCCCCTCTTTTACTGCTTTCAATAGTTTTAGGGTGATTCATATGTGCTAAACGATTTTCGAGTTTTTAAAACAAACAATATGGTTTATATTAGACGTAACGATTTCAATTATGTGAACGAACTTGATGATGCATTGGTCGAAAGACAATAGAATGACATTCACTAACTTTGGCCAAGCCGACCAGTAGTATGTTATGGTACCATAAGATCTGACAAATCCCGTTATCGGACTATCACCATGGATATGGGGGTAATGTGGGTAACGACAGAGGCTGTTATGTTAACTGACCCTTTGATGGTTTGTTAATACGATTGAACGATGTACGAGTCACACAGGTTTGAATGTGTTCAACGAGACGACCAAGAGTAGTTTTCACAATTAAAACACGAATGAGTTGAATGATTGAACGATGGTTTATAACACGAACAATTTGAACGATTGGTTTTGATAACACGAATGAACGATAACACGCACGAATTAAACGATTTTGAATGATTTTGGATGAATGTTTCAAACGATGTCACTCAACGATGTTTACTAAGTGATATAAACCATACGAGTTTTATTACAAGAACAATTTACAATTTGTTTACAAAAGCGAGTTGTTTTAGTTGGTTAGTTATATTGTAACAATTCAAATACTTTTGATACATGATTTTCACAAAACCTATGTACTCGCCGGCTTTTTATGCTGACTCTCTCTTTTCACATATGTTTAAGGGGCGGTTGTTTGATGGTTTGGTCATGCTGCACGTAGGATTTGGACGCGGGCTTTAGTAACTTAAAATCAAAAGACTATGTTGAACTTTGTTTCTGTTTTATGTAAGATAATGTAATATGTTTAATCTTTGAATCAAACTTCTAATATAATGTGTTGTGAAACAAATTATTTATGTGACACGACTCCCTGACGTTTTCCGTCGCGGTTTATTGTTTTACGCGGTCGGGGTGTTACACGGATCGGCTGAACACTGATGGATTTACCATGTCATCATTGCTTAATTAGAAACTTAGAGTTTTACAAAATTGAGAATGGGACAAGGTAACTCTATCGAGTGGCAATCTGATCAGATAGCCATCCGATCGAACAGCCACCTGATCGAGTGACATTTGGCCTTAACCCTAAACATTCTTGAAACTTAAAGTCATAATCGTTGGGTGGCAGCTCGATCGGCTAGCCATCTGATCGAATAACCATCCGATCAAGGCAACTTTGAATCTTGAACTTGGATCGAGTGGCGACCCGATCAGAAAGCCATCCGATCGGACAGCCATCCGTCCCCTTCACTTTTGTCAATTTTGAATCGAGTGGCAACCCGATCGGATGGCCATCCGATCGGGCAGCCATCCATTCCCTCATACACTTGTCATCTCAATCGACTAGCAATCCGATCGGATGGCCATCCGATTGGACAGCCATCCGATCCAGTGGTTAATCCGACACTTCTGCAACCTCTTTGTTTTGTCCGACACTTATTCGTTGCAATCTAATCAGGCTAAACCTAAAGAGCTCCCTTTGATCCAATAACGGTTAATCTGTTAAGAAATCACTATGAGTATACTCGATCCCTTTTTGCTTTAAACTTTGGGTTGTAACATGTATTCTATTAAACTATGATACTTGAAACTTTTGGAAACTAAACTCTATCCTATGTGTATGTGAAACTTGTGATTCTTGTATTCT
Organism: Helianthus tuberosus; assembly: GCA_030545235.1. Classification (NCBI taxonomy): domain Eukaryota; kingdom Viridiplantae; phylum Streptophyta; class Magnoliopsida; order Asterales; family Asteraceae; genus Helianthus; species Helianthus tuberosus. Next base: position 28,282 of record JARYGA010006498.1, on the reverse strand, counting down.
ATTTGTGCTATGTGAACGTTTAATCCAGGGTGTGTAGTTCTGCCTTAACAATAGTAGCGCTACAGGATATGCACCTCCCCATTATTCTCGGGGGTATTGTTAGGAGGATTCTAGTTTTCCTTGAGACTTGGGAAAACAACAAAGCATCGGGATACTTGGGCTATCACTTGTTGGACTGCGAACACTAGCACGGCTGAAACTATTTTATTACTTACATTGTGGATATGAGTTGTCTTAACCGATTATGCTATTACTCAAACTTGTATACTCGCCGGTACATTTTTGTACTGACTCTATTTTAATATATGTTGTAGGCTGATAGGATGCTAGGATTCTTGGAATCAAGCTAGGATGATGCTTAGAAAATCATCTAGTTAATTAAGTTTTTGAACAATATTTGAGACAAGATGACAAGATCCTCCGCAGAATCCTAAGCCAGTCAACACTGTTCGTGCATGCTACAAGTGTGGGGATACTACTCATCTTTGTAACCAGTGTCCTCAGCTGGACCAGGACCAACAGCCAGCCGCTCGTGGACGAGCGTTCAACCTTAATGCCAACCAAGTTCGTAACGACAATGATGTCGTGAATGGTACGTTTCTCGTGAATAACCTTTATGCTTCAATACTATTTGATACTAGTGCCGACAGAAGCTTTCTGTCTGTAGAATTTGAATCTTTGCTAAACTGTGCACGCTCTATGTTACCTAAGTTGTTTTCGGTGGAAATTGCCGATGGGAAGGATATTGTAGTCGATTCTATCCTTTGTGGTTGTTCTTTGATTCTTAACGACCACGTGTTTACTATTGATCTAATACACATGCAATTGGGTAGTTTTGATGTCATTATCGGTATGGATTGGTTGCGTAAGAACCATGCCGAGATCGCTTGTCACGAGAAGTTTGTCCGTCTACCTCTTCCGTCCGATGATATTTTGCATGTTTATGTAGACCGACCTTCGAAAGGACTAAGGCTGATGTCATGCACTCAAGCGAATAGATGCTTACGTAAACAAAACTTTGTCTTCTTGGCCCATGTGGTGGAACAAAAAGGGCAAGGGGAAGGACATAAGCAATGTTCCAGTAGTGTGTGATTTCCCTGATGTCTTTCCTGAAGATCTCCCGGGTCTTCCTCCTCCTAGATCTGTTGATTTTTGTATTGATCTCGTACCTGGTGCGACTCCTGTCGCCAAGGCTCCCTATCGTCTTGCACCTTCCGAGATGCAAGAATTATCCAGGCAACTGTAAGAACTACTCGACAAGGGATTCATTCGTCCAAGTACCTCGCCGTGGGGTGCTCCTGTGCTATTCGTCAAGAAGAAAGATGTACCGTTCCGTATGTGTATCGACTACCGCGAACTTAATAAGCTTACTATTATGAATCGTTATCCTCTTCCCCGTATTGATGATCTATTTGACCAACTACAAGGCGCGTCCTGTTTCTCGAAAATCGATCTTCGTTCTGGTTACCATCAACTTCGTGTACTCGAGGATGATGTACCCAAGACCGCATTTCGTACTCGGTATGGGCACTACGAGTTCGTGGTCATGCCTTTTGGATTGACCAGCGCACCCGCTGTGTTCATGGATCTCATGAATCATGTTTGTAAACCCTATATTGATCGTTTTGTGATAGTCTTTATTGATGATATTCTCATTTATTCTAAAACTAAACCTGATCATGCTCGACATTTATGCTTGATGCTTGAACTCTTACGTGGTGAGCGTTTGTATGCTAAATTTTCTAAGTGTGAGTTCTGGATTAATGAAGTGAAATTTCTTGGTCACGTCGTTAGTAAGCAAGGTATTCATGTTGACCCGTCTAAAATCGAAGCTGTGAAGAATTGGGGTACACCTAAATCTGCATCTGAGATTCGTTCCTTCCTAGGGTTGGCGGGCTATTACCGTCGATTCATTTCAGACTTCTCTAAGATCGATGTTCCTCTCACTTCTTTGACTCAGAAAGAGAGAGCTTTTGCTTGGGGTCCTGAGCAAGAGAAATCTTTTCAGACCCTTAAGACTCTTTTGTGTAATGCCCCTGTTCTTACTCTCCCTGATGGGAATGATGATTTCGTGGTATATTGCGATGCCTTGAACTGTGGCTTGGGTTGTGTGCTCATGCAGCAAGACAAGGTTATTGCTTATGCCTCCCGACAATTCAAAGAACATGAGAAAAACTATACTACTCACGATCTGGAGCTTGGTGCAGTTGTGTTTGCGTTAAAGATATGGCGATACTACCTGTATGGTACTAAGTGTGTGGTTTTCACTGACCATAGGAGCCTTCAACACATCTTTGTCCAAAAGGAACTGAACATGCAACAGAGGCGTTGGGTGGAATTGCTTAACGACTACGACTGCGAAATTCGCTATCATCCTGGCAAGGCGAATGTAGTGGCCGATGCTCTTAGTCGTAAAACTCATGTGAATGCTATTCGTATCTCTAATGACCTCCATGCGTGTATTCGTGACGCTCAGTATTTGTCAGCAAATGAAGGAAGTCTAGAAGTGGAAATCCAAGACGCTAAGATTGAACAGCTTGAAACTAAACCGAATGGACTCCAATACTACCTCAATCGCATATGGGTACCGGATCGCGATAATATCCGTGAGCTAATTATGAATGAGGCTCACAAATCCCACTACTCTATTCATCCAGGCGCGGACAAGATGTACTATGATTTGTGTGCAACTTATTGGTGGCCTGGCATGAAGAGGGACATTGTTGTATATGTTTCTAAGTGCCTTACTTGTACGAAAGTTAAGGCTGAACATCAACGTCCTTTAGGACTATTAGAATAACCCGAAATCCCAGTTTGGAAATGGGATAGCATCGCTATGGACTTTATTACCAAGCTACCTCGAACGCCTTCTGGCCACGATAGTATCTAGGTGATAATTGATCGTTTGACCAAATCAACCCACTTTCTTCCCATTCATGAAGATTATAAAGTGGAGAAACTTGCTTGAATCTATACTGATGAGGCTATATGACGTCATGGCATACCTCTTGACATAATCTCGGACCGTGATGGTCGTTTTACTTCACGTCTTTGGCAAACCTTTCAATCCGCTATGGGTACTCATTTGAATTTTAGCACGGCCTTTCATCGTCAAACGGATGGACAGACCGAGCGTACTATTCAGACCCTAGAGGATATACTCCATTCTTGTGTCATCGACTTTGGTGGTAACTGGGATGTACATTTACCGTTGATTGAGTTCTCGTACAACAACAGCTATCATTCCAGTATTCAGATGGCTCCTTTCTAAGCTTTGTATGGCCACAAGTGCCGATCTCCTCTCAGCTGGCACGAGATTGGTGACAAGCAGTTTACTGGCCCTGAAATCTTTCAAGAGACAACTGATAAGATTCTTCAGATCCATGATAACTTGATGAAGGCTAGGAACAGACAAAAGAGCTATGCTGATAATAGGCGTAAGCCTCTGGACTTTGATGTTGGTGACCGAGTCCTTCTCAAGGTATCTCCCTGGAAGGGGGTAGTTCGTTTTGGTAAGAAGGGAAAGCTCGCTCCTCGCTATGTGGGTCCTTTCAAGATACTCGAAAGGGTTGGCAAGGTGGCGTACAGACTCGACCTACCACAAGAACTAAACAATGTGCATCCAGTGTTCCACGTATCCAATCTACGTAAATGCCTAGCGGACGAGGAATTGCAGGTTCTCCTCGAAGACTTGCAAATAAACGAAGCTGTACACTTTGTGGAGAAACCGGTCGAAATCATGGATCAAGGAGTCAAGCGATTGAGGCGCAGCAAAATTCCCATTGTCAAGGTTCGATGGGAAGGAAAGCGTGGCGCCGAATTCACTTGGGAATTGAAAAGTGAGATGAAGGCCAAGTATCCACAGCTCTTCGAGCAGTCTTCCTCAAAGATTTCGAGGACAAAATCTCCTAAAGGAGGGGAGACTGTAACGCCCCGCATCCCTAAACTTTAGACTATTGGCAAGTTTAGTCCCTGAACCTTGCCTATTGTCAATTTTAGTCCCTGAACTATGTAGTCATTAATACTTTTGGTTCTTGGTGAATTCTATGCTATATACTAGAAACTTGAAATGCCTAATTCTATATACTTGGAATGCCTAATTCTATATGCTTGGAGTGCCTAATTCTTAATACTTTGGTGCTTGACTCTTGAGGCTATTGAAACTTGAGACTTGGTTGAACAAGGGACTAGAGTCTTGTCACTGGCGGAAACTATGAAAGTTTGAAAAATTTGGTGTTATTGCTATAATCTAGTTATACTACTGGCCAATAATACGCAACTCTTAATCTAACTCGCAAATTGAAGCAAAGACGGTGGAACGGAAAGATGGGATTGACCGAGCGGCAATCCGATCGGATGGCCACTCGATCGGGCCGCCATACGATCTGAGTGCACACCGCCTTCGCTCCACCTTACACTATAAATAGGCCAGTCACATCACCATTCTCACAGATGTGACAGCCTCACTCGACCAGACGCACGCACTCCGCTTTTGTTGGCGATTTCGGTACGTTTTACACTAGATTTTGTACATCTTTGATCTACACATCATTCTCTACGAGATTCTCCTTTGAAATCTCACTTTTCACCATGAAATCTCTCAGATCTAAGCCTTGAAGGTGATGTCACCATGGCGGTTTATACCAAACTATTGCGTAAGGTCATCCTAGCCAAGACCAAGCTTAGATCTAAGGAATTTCATGCGTTTTACACTAAATCTATGCTAGATCTACACTTTTCAAGCTAAAAACCTATGTATATCTTCATCTTTTCTTGAACTTTTACATAAAACGGTAGAATCCGGATCTAAACGGGCTGTAGACTTGATTATTAGTCTGGAGTTGGCTTGGAAAGGGATCGTTACAGGAGAAGATGGCCGGAGTACGAATTCTGACATAAGTATCATCACGAACTGATGACTAAACGGACTGGGTGATTCCGACCTAATTGGATCGGCTGAACACTGATGGATTTACCATTTTCTTAATACGTACCATGTCATCATTTCTTAATCAGAAACTTAGAGTTTTACAGAATTTAGAACGGGACATGGTAACCCGATCGAGTGGCAGTCCGATCGGATAGCCATCCGATCGAATAGCCACCCAATCGAGTGACATTTGCCCTTAATCCTAAACATTCTTCAAACTTGAAGTCATAATCGTCGGGTGGCAGCTCGATCGGATAGCCATCCGATCAAACAGCCATCCGATCGAGGCAACTTTGAATCTTGAACTTGGATCGAGTGGCGACCCGATCGGATAGCCATCCAATCAGACAGCCATCCGTGCCCTTCACTTTTATCTATTTTGAATCGAGTGGCAACCCGATCGGATGGCCATCCGATCAGGAAGCCATTCGTTCCCTCATACACTTGTCATCTCAATCGACTGGCAATCTGATTGGATGGCCATCCGATCTGACAGCCATCCGATCCAGTGGTTAATCCGACACTTGTGCAACCTCTTTGTTTTGTCCGACACTTATTCGTTGCAATCTAATCAGGCTAAACCTAAAGAGCTCCCTTTGATCTAATAACGGTTAATCTGTTAAGCAATCACTGTGAGTATACTCGATCCCTTTTTTCTTTAAACTTTGGGATGTAACATGTATTCTATTAAACTATGATACTTGAAACTTTTGGAAACTAAACTCTATCCTATGTGTATGTGAAACTTGTGATTCTTGTATTCTATTTGTGCTATGTGAACGTTTAATCCAGGGTGTGTAGTTCCGCCTTAACAATAGTAGCGCTATAGGAGATGCACCTCCCCATTATTCTCGGGGGTATTGTTAGGAGGATTCTAGTTTTCCTTGAGACTTGGGAAAACAACAAAGCATCGGGATACTTGGGCTATCACTTGTTGGACTGCGAACACTAGAACGACTGAAACTATTTTATTACTTACATTGTGGATATGAGTTGTCTTAACCGATTAAGCTATTACTCAAACTTGTATACTCGCCGGTACATTTTTGTACTGACTCTATTTTAATACATGTTGCAAGCTGACAGGATGCTAGGATTCTTGGAATCAAGCTAGGATGATGCTTAGAAACTCATCTAGTTAATTAAGTTTTTGAAAAATATTTGAGACTTGATGTACTATGATACCTTGTGATGGTTGTTTGGTTCTAGACAATGTTTGAATCAATCTAATTTATAATGAAACTATTTAGCGTTGTGGAATCTCATGAGCAATCTGAACGCTTAGTGCTCGCACCCTGATGTTTCCGCCATCGGTTGGGGTGTGACAGATTGGTATCAGAGCCATAACTATAGGGAATTAGGATAAGTAGGAATACTTGCCCTAGTCTATAGTTCTAGGAATCTTGATTCTTATATGTGGTTTAAGACTTATGCATTCTACCGTACCTGCTTCCTAGCAGCACATTTTCATGTTAAACTTACATGCCTTTCCTAAGGCTGACACAATGTACACTCGATACTTGAAAAACACTGCTAATCAGTGTTTGCATTTTGCACGAAATTGCCCTCAAGTCAGGAGTGATATCCAAACCTTGATGGGAAATTTCCTGATTAAATTCTAAGTAGGTTTTATCTGCTGATAAGTACCGATGCTATTAGGGTACGATGTTGTCAAGATAGAGGTGAAACTCAGACCTTGATAACTAGACCCACTCCTTGATTTTTATGTCTCGCCAAAGTCTTGAAACTTCCAATCAATTGGGTACGTGAAATGACCAAAAGGACGAATATCGTAGGCCTAACATCGATGACATATTTGTCTAAGTAATTCAAGATGCGTTGCTCCAATTCGAAAGGGGTTCGAATCATTTTGGTTAGTCACCGTTCCTCTACTCGGAACAATCCTACGTTTTATGAGCCTATCTTTTATGTTATCTCGATCTTTACATGTGGTTTTAGACTTGATTCTTCACTTATCTTGATTCTTCGTTTATTTTGAGACTTTTACATGAATTGCACGTATGTACGCAATCTAAAACGTTAACTCTAATCTCAGGATCAACTAAATTTATGAAGCTTTAATCTATCATGATAATCTATGTGGAAATCTTGGTCGACCATGACACTATGTGAAACTATCTGATGAATCTATGTATTGTTGTGGTTGTAAGACACTAAATGTAACATGGCATGGATACACGAGGGAGAAGTGACGTGTTTGAAGCATGGTGGATACGCCGCTTGTACTTCCTATATATAAGTGTTTCTGACATGTTACCAACTTTCGTACTAAGTGCCATGCAAAACTTAGTGGTCTGCAGACCGGTGATGAGATAGTTGAAGTCTAAAGCTACAGGAAACTACTGGTGTAATCTATGTGTACTCTAGCATAATCTACGTGTAATCTAAGTATGTGTTGTTTTGTGAAACAAAATACGAAACGTATTCTAGCACCGAAGATGAGGAGGACGTGGCATGTCCGAAGCATGGTGGATACGCCGCTGGCACTTCCTATATATAAGTGTTTCTGGCATGTTACCGAGTCTTTGTACCACGCGCTAAGTAAAGTTCATAGTTTTGTAGGCTCAAGCTCAACTTGTGAAATCTATTTGGTTAATCTATGTTGAATCTATTTAATCTATGTTAAATCTATTTTGGTTAATCTATGTTGTGAAAAGTGGTGTAATCTAATGTTGTGGTTAACAAAGCGTGACACCGATGACGAGGGGGACGTGGTATGATTGAAGCATGGTGGATACGCCGCTGGTACTTCCTATATATAAGTGCTTCCGTCATGCTACCGAACTTTCGTAGCACGTGCCATGCGGGATTTCATTGTTTGTGGGTTGTTAACATGAATCTATGAGGATCTATTGAATCTATTGGAATCTATGAATCTATTGAATCTATTGGAAGCTATTGAGTCTATTGGAGTCTATGAATCTATTGAATCTATTGAAACATGTGGAATCTGTCGGAATCTATGTGAAATTATTGGAGTAGTCTATGTGAATCTATGATGATGATTGTGTTTTACGACACGTAACATGACACCGAGTACGAGGCGGAAGCGATATGCCCAAAGCGTGGTGGATACGCCGCTGGTACTTCCTATATATAAGCATTTTTGACATGTTGCCAAACTTCGTACAACGTGCCATGCGAAGGTCGTGGGTTGTGGTGTTAAAACTAATGTGAACTATGTGGACCTTGTTGAATCTCGAGTCTTTAATCTATCGTGTGTAAATCTGTACTGTGAGACTTTGTGAACCTAGACTTATACGATCCTCTTGTTAGATCAATAGGATGTCTTCTCGAAAGCTCTCCGACACTCTCAAGAGATCCAGGGAAAAGTCTCAGAAAAAGATGATGTCCTTCATGGCCGACCAGATTGCTCGAGTTGTGCCAAAGATCGTCTCTGAGATCCAAGGATCGAACACTCCGCCCTCTTCTGATGACTCTAAGACGGAGAAAGAAAAGTCTACCAAGTTCAGCTATAAGCATTTTGTCTCTTGCAACCCTAAGTCTTTCAAGGGCAGTGATGGGGTGACTGCTATGCTCGAGTGGTTTGACAGCATCGGGGTTACCTTCATTAACAGCGAGTGTCCTGAACATCTAAAGACTAGGAGTGCAACAGGAATGTTTCAAGGCAGAGCGTTAGAATGGTGGACAAATGAGAGAAACATCCAATCAAATGAGGAAGCCTATGCTCTTCCATGGGCTGAGGTGTGAGAATTGATGATGCTGGAATTCTGCCCTCCTCATGAACAATTGAAGCTTGAAGAACAATTGATGATGCTGGAATTATGCCCTCCTCATCAATAATCACGATCACAAACTTATCCAGATAAGGCTTACACACCCGATTCATGAGATCCATGAATACTGCTGGTGCGTTCATTAAGCCAAATGGTATGACATGGAACTCGTAATGTCCATAACGAGTCCTAAAGGCCGTTTTTTGGGATGCTTCTTCTTGTATTCGCAGTTGATGATATCCTGACCTCAAGTCGATCTTCGAGTAGTAGCTAAAGCCTTATAATTGGTCGAATAAGTCATCAATCCTCGGCAAATGATACCGATTCTTGATGGTTAGCTTATTCAACTCTCTGTAGTCGATACACATACGAAAACTGCCATCTTTCTTCTTGACAAACAACACTGGAGCTCCCCAAGGTGAGAAGCTCGGCCTTATAAATCCCTTATCCAACAACTCCTGGAGTTGCGTAGATAACTCTTGCATTTCGGATGGCGCAAGTCGATACGGTGCCTTGGCTACAGGAGCGTCGCCTGGAACCAAGTCAATATGGAATTCGACTTGTCTCTATGGATGTAATCCTGGCAAGTACTCGGGGAAGACTTCAGGAAAATCCTTCACCACTGGAATGTCTTCAAGCTTTGGCTCCTCAACTTTCTTATCCAATACGTGTGCTAGGAAGGCAACACATCCTTTTCGTAAACACTTTTGCACTTTCATATAGTTGATAATTCGCAAGGGCGTCGTGTGCTTTTCTCCATGAATCACAAGCGTCTCTTCATTCACCAACGGAATGTGAATGGTCTTCTCGTGGCAAACTATTTCCGCATGGTTGTTCGAGAACCAATCCATCCTGACAACAACATCGAAGCTTCCCAAATCCACTGGTAGAAGATCAATGGAAAATTCATGTTCTCCAACTTCTAGGGTGCACCCTTTAATCACTTCATTCGCCTCTACTAACTTTCCTTTAGCCAGTTCTATCGAATCTGGGACGTCTAGCTTACTTGTAACTAAGCCAAGTGTATTCTTAAAGTCTATGGATACGAAACTAAAGTCGGCGCCAGTATCAAACAGAACAGATGCATAGCGTTGGTTAATAGGGAACGTACCAGTAACCACATTTGGATCCCGGCGTGCTTCCCTGGCTCCAATAGTAATCACTCTTCCTCGGGCCTGATTGTTCTTAGGGCAATCCTTCTTGAAATGCCCCATGTCTTCGCAGCCATAACAGCCTTGGCCGCGTCCGTTTCCATTTTCGCCCTGGTTGTTATTGTTGTTTCCTCCACGATTCCCGTTGCCAGCTTGATTCCCATTTCCACCCTGATTTCCGTTTCCTCCCTGCTTGTTATTTCCACCCTGATTCTGGTTGTTTTGGTCAAAAATTACCTAAGCAATTTAGTGATAAAATTAGTTTTGTGAGATAGTGTGCTAACGATGTGTGTTAAACATATTCTAATTTAGTTGTTTGGAAAAATGGTTTTCAGGATATAGCCCAGGATACCGAGCTATATCAATAATCAAACAATGAGCAGAAATGTAAAGGTTGACATGAGATGTACGAGGAAAGCCCTTGATCAATCTAGATCCCTGGCACAAAACCTTGGGAGCTGACAATCGCAACTGCCCTGTTCTTCTTATTACTTCAAAATTCAGGATACAGTGCATGATATTGTACGGATCAGCTAAGTGTTACAATGAATTTCGAGTGTGAGTGTTGGTGAAATGTGATTGTGAGTGATTGCAGCTTGCAGAGAAAGTGAGAAAGTAGGTGAAGTTGTTGTGTATGTCTATCGATCCGTACATTCCTTTTTATAGTGAAATAGAAACAACAAACTATCCTATAAAACCGGGATGCTGCGAATATTCCCACTTGAACGTTGGAGACCCCTTCTTCCGGCTCAATGTTCTCTTTTCAACTGATTAGTCCGAGTCTCCAATAGAACTAGTCCACTCGAATGTTGTAAGCTTGCCATGCTAATCTACACATGAACAATTAGTAACTACCAGGATACTACATCAGGATGTTACCAATATCATAATCCGGTATCCTGGTCATAGACAAAAGTAATAAAGTCAGGATATAATTCAGGATATGGGTTTAGAAAACCACCCATAACAATTGTCCCCAAAATATATCTGTTGGAATTCTAAATTCAAACAGATATATTTTAGAACTTATCACTTGGATCGAGGCAATTATGATGATTGGACGCTTGAAGTGACAGTGTGCAACTTCCCATACGATAATTACTCATTACCCCCTATTTCTAGCCTATATCTTCTCGGATTTTCTTCTTATTGATCACAACATTCCGAGCAATTTTCAGGTATTTCCTCTCCTCTTTCTTCTTTGTTTTCCTTGCAAGTTATTTTCATTTTCCATGGCGAGTCAAACCAGATCCAAACAGCTGATTCTACTCCCACTTTTACCGAACAAAATCTTCTTAAAGAACCCAAGAAAGAGGTCTGTTCGTATGACAACGCCGACATTGCCACTGTGAAAGCCTCCGGCTCCTTTCCCGTCGGAGCGATTATACGTCTGTTCGACCGGGAGGTCCGATCGGATGTGTATTCCGACGAATGGGTGTGCTTCTTAGCCTACCCTTTCTCCATAGGGCTTCAATATCCTTTCCCGACCTTTTTCTCCCGCTTTTTTGAACTTACCGATCTTAGTTACGCCCAAACCATGGCTATGGTTTGGCGAGTTCTAATCACATTGGACCAGATAAAGTCTCGTCATGTGCCTGACTTGTGCATTAAGGATCTTCCGATTGCATATCATTTAAGATCTCATGGTTCCAGCCGATTCCTTCTCTTTTCCACCTCTAAAGATTCCCTCATCCTCAAAGCGACCAAAAACGAGGATGACTGGAAACGAAAATTCTTTTTTATGAAAAGAGACTCTATTGACAAGGGTGTTGACCTTCCCGGGAAGTGGTTGACCTCTGGTAGGATTTAGGGTTTTAGGATTATCCCGAATCGTATCCCGAGACTATATCCTAAACTGACATCTTGACCTTTTTGTGCAGCAAATTTCAAGTAATTGGCCCCTCCAAGCGCTGAATCGAAAAGAAGAATCAAAGAGATCTACCGGCTCCCTGAGAGTGAAAGAACCTTCTCCCCGTTATTCATAAGCTCAGGCCAAAAATCAAGTTTCGAGATGTCTGGTAAGCATAGTTTTACAAGTTATTCTTGTAAATTAAATTGATTATATTCTAATAGTGTGTAAAGGCTTAGTATTTCTTCCCTTCATGTAGCACCAGCTGCAAACCTTGAAGTCTTTGATCTTGAGGAACTGGATAGTTATTCTAATCCCGTGCAAGTTAAACAAGAATCAAATTGTTGGTGCATATGTCTGTCGACTTCGTCTTGTATCGAGTCTTGTGTCTAGAATAGATAGGATGGAGCTCGGTAGGTTAGTTTAGATGAAATTGGATGTGACTGACCATTCCGCACGAAATGACAAGAGCCATTTCGCACGAAATGAACCTTGGTCATTTCGTACGAAATACCTCTTCTATAAATTCCCGAGCTGCCAGTTCATTTGTAACAGTTCCTGATTCGGGTACCAAAGTGCTGCCGACGTGTCATTTGATCTGTAACAGTGTTAAATCTATAAACAAGACAATTAAAGAGTGAATCAAGCTATATTCAAGTCTATATCATTGATTCCGCCTTTGATATGGATTAGAACTCTTCTGATAGACTTGTTTTGATCGATTCTCGATCCTACAAGTGGTATCAGAGCTCAGGAGGAAGAGTTCTTACCGAATTCAGCTTGTTTTCATCAATTTTCTGACTTCTACACCTTCTTTTTCAAAATTAACAAGATTTTATGGTTAAAATAGATTGAATTTCACATATAACAAGCGAAACTGTGTTTTAAACAATCCTTGAAAGAATTAGACCTTAATTCGAACTAAAACCTATTCAATTTGATAAAAATCCGACCGAATAGGTGACGTCAGCAGCATTTCGTACGAAATGAGCCATTTCGTGTGAAACAGACATTCCATTTCGTACGAATTGAACCCTGTAACCTCCTATTTCTCACTAATTGACCCATTTCGCTCCAATTTGCCATTTCGCTTGAACTGATATCCATTTCGCGCGAAATAGATCTTCCATTTTGCTTGAAGGACCCATTTCGCTTGAAATTGTCATTCCGTTTGAAAAGACCTTCCATTTCGTATGAGAGTGCCATTTCGCTTGAAGAGGCCATTTCGCACCAAAGTTCATTTCGCATCAAAAGTCATTTCGTTTGAACTTGCATTTCGTTTGAACTTTGTGAATTTATGAAACAGGTTATTGAAACATGGAAGAGGAATTTTACAACGCGTTTACTACTACTCCAGCTGCTCCAGTTACTGCTGCTGAAACAATTGAAATTGAAAATGAAACGGGAACATCTCAAAAGCCTCCTAAACTTATGTACATCGAGGATTTTAAAGGATGGCAAAATCGTTTTGAAAACTGGGTGCAAGCCTATAAGTTCGATGCATGGTGCTCATTGGATGTAGATTATGTTAAACCGAAAAATGAACATGGGATTGAAAAAGCTTTAAGTGACTATTCAGTGGCTGAGAAATTGAAATACACCAGTGAAAAAAATGATGATTAGTCTTCTTCAACAATACGTAAAAGAAGATATTTTTGTGTTACTTCAACATGAAGAAACTGCTAGATCAATTTGGTTGGCGTTGATTAACAAGTTTAAGGGAAGTGCTGATATGATAAAGAACAAACAAGCTTTACTAAAGAAATCATTTGATATGTTTGTAGGTTTTGAAGGTGAAACAACAAAAATGACTATCGATAGATATTGTCATCTTGTTCTGGAAATGGGAAGATTGGAAATAAAGAAAGACGACGATGAAGGGGTTGATAAGCTAGCCTATGCGTTACCACAGAATAAATGGGGAACATATTTGCTGATCTTAAAACATATGAGAAAATCTGAAAGTATGAATTTAGAGAAGTTCATTCAAAAGATTGAAGAACATGAATTGGATATTCAGAAAACTGCTATCATGAATAATCCAAATGCTCAACAAGATGTTACTCTATACTACAGAGGAAACAAATTTGAGACTACTCCGAGTCCAAAGATTAAGTCTGTTTTCAGTGCTGATAGTTCTTCTGGCACAAATGGTAGCACAGTAACTCAGAGTGGTGGATATTCGTCATCGTATTCAAGTTTTGATCCGAATTACACAACACCAAGTCCTCAAGGACAGAACTCAACAAATCTGCAATGCAATGTTACATTGAATATTCAAAATGGTCAAAATCTTTCTCCAGAAATGGCTAAGAAACACATGGCATCACTTGTTACTATGTTAGAGTCTTATGAAAGTTTAGTTGCTGGAAGAATTGGAAATCCGATGCTCACCAAAGAGGATTATGACCAGATTGATGTTGAGGAACTTGAATTGATGGACATCAAGTGGTGTTTAGCCAGTGCTGTAAGAAGAGCAGAAAAATTCACACAAATCACCGGAAGAGATGATTTTCGTGATATTGCTGCATCTCAGATAGGGTTTGAAAAATCAAAGGTTACTTGTTTTCATTGCAAAGAAAAGGGGCATTTAAACGAGAATGTAAAAATAAAGAAGCAACCGGAAGACAAGATCCATTTGGAAAGAACGATTATTATCAAAAATCAATTTTTCATCAGATTGTTCAACAACCATCATCATCTCGTGCTATTGAAGACGGAAAGAAGAAAGCTTTTCTTGTTAATCAAGACGATGAAAAAGTGGCAGAGGGATTTAGCTGGGACAAATACATTCCGGCTGATTCAGGATTAGTTGCTCGAATCCTGGAAGAAGAAGAAGAAGAAGTCAAATCTAAGCCAAAAAGAACGAAGATTTTCAGATCATCCAAAAGTGATGAAGATACCGATGATGAGGAAGAATACATTAATAATGCTAGAAAAAGTTTAGACTCATTCAGTTTTAATTTGTTTTTTGCAGATAAAATTGAGATGTTGAAAGAAAAAAGGGATGCTCGTCTGAAGAAAGAATTGAAAGAATTAGAAGCAAGAAAGATTGCTGAAGAAAAGGAAAAAAATGGAAGCCGAGAAAGCAGAAGTTGAGGAAAATTCGACAGAAAAGGTTGAAGTTGAAGGGTGGGAAGTAGAAATAGAATTCGATGAAGAACCAATGACTGAAAAATTGATTGAGAAAATAGTTGAGAAGATAGTTGAAGTCGAAAAAATAGTTGAAGTTGAAAAAATCATCGAAGTTGAGAAGATTGTGTAGGCTTGTGAAACGACCTAACGAGTCAATCAGAAGAGTGCTCAGACAGAATCAGAGGCAGAATTCATTGATTCTGTCTTTGTTTAGCTTGTATAACACTAGAATCACTATTAATTGTCTCTTGTATTGCTCAAAACACGATTACAAAGCTGGAGACACTTCGACAGCACCTCGGCGTCGAAAACAAGAACTGTACAACTGATTACGCTTGAGTGGGTATTTATAGGCATGTGATTTCGCTTGAACATGCTTCAAGCGAAACATCATTCAAGCGAAATTCCATTCAAGATTTCGCTTGAACTTGTCCACCTGATCTCGCTTGAAATGACTCTGTGTCATTCAAGCGGAATCACCTATATTCCCATTTCTCGTTTTTCGTGCTCTAATCTATCAGTTCTAATCTAAGACTCGAACGAAGATGAAGTCGACAGACAACTGCACCAACAGACTCCCCCTTGAATGTTGACGGAATCTTCAGTGAGAGTCTTCAACATAACGACTCTTCAATCTTGATTGGTCTTCTTCAGGAATTTCTCCTGGAATCATGTACCCGGATCTTTTCTCTAGCTCTAACCTCGTCAGACTCCCCCTTTCATCAAGCTGAGATTTTTAGTCTGGAATTAGCTATCGCCTTTGAAATCAAATCCTGGCTTTTATCTGTTCAGTTCAACACCTACACAATTCTCAACAAAACATAAGTTTTTACTTAAATCAATAAGAAAAACTTACATCAAGTTCAAATTAATGACCCTGATTAACTAATCTTAACTTCTTTCTTAAAATATATTCCTTCATTTAAGCACTCACTCCCAACCCTGTTCATCATGTTTAGCACTTGGAATTTTGAAAATCAGCTCTTCAGCATCAGTTGTCGAAAATCTTTTTGAATTTTTCAAAATTTTATGCTAAAACACTTCGAAAATCTTTTTGGATTTTTGAAATAAAAGATTGCAATAAAGAAATATATACAAACAATATTTTTGTGAGCTTGTGTAAGAGAATCATATCAGTGTATGTGACCAATCACTAGCACCATTAAGCTTTAAACATTTTCAGTTCAAAAAGATTCACATAGATTGACAATATTGTTATCCACTTAAACTCAATCTAAAAACTTTCGAAATGCTTACCGATACGTTAAGGTATATTAATTTTGCACTAAATTCTTATGGACCCCATGATCTCAGCATATCCCCTCATCATGCAATACACTGACTCAAGTAATGCCTTTAAACTTTTATCAACTGTGATTTGTGCGAAAACAAAGCAGAATGTTTAAACATTAACAATCAGGTCGATACTTCCGTATACACAGAGAAAGTCCAATGTTTAAACAAAATAAGAAAATAAAAATAAGTTGAAGTTGTTTAGGCTTTAACCACCAGGTCGATACTTCCGTATACGCAGAGGAGGTCCAAAGCTTAAACGAAACACCAAAGAAAATAAAGCAGAATGTTTAGGCAATAACATCCAGGTCGATACTCACGTATACGCAGAGGATGTCCAATGCTTAAACAAAATAAAGAAATAAAACAAGTTTAAATCTTTGCAAAATAAAATGTCACAGCGATTTTTTAGCAAAGTTGTGAAAGTTCACAAACTTAACCAGTTTTATGTCTTTCGACAATCAGCGATTACTGAGTAGGCACACAATCAAGAAGGACAAAACTAAGTACTATGCTTTCAACCATGTTTCCCACTAGAACTAGGCTTTTTCATTTTAGATTTGTATCGTTTTCGCAAATCTACTAGTCTAGCTGAGCCTACCGTCACATCTTTAGTGAGACCATTTATCACATTTTATCATTCCATTTCTTTAGCATGCTGTGACAGTCCAACTGATCTACTATCATTTCCTCTTTTTTTACAATAAAACTCATTTTTTCATTTTATCGTGTTTTTGTCTTTTTCAAATTTTCTTTTTTTTTTTAATTTTTACTCCCCCTAAAATCAAAATATGTCTCAATTTTGATTTCCTGGGAAAATTTGAAAACAAACTGTACAAGATAAAGTGACAACATGATGAGAATTACTTCAATTCTCCATTCACTTGGCTTAAACAATCAGAACTCCCCCTGACAACAAAACATTTTCCCATAATGATTTCAAAACACTTAAGTTTGTTTTAATCAAAATGGTTTTTCCGGAAAATCAGTTTTGTGAGTCATTTTTTCAAAACATGGGGATCATTCATCACCTTGTTTTCTTTAACCACTTGTAAGATTAAACATTTCCCGATTTTTCAACACAATCACTCGTAGAAAATCAAGTACAACTTAATGTCCCTGATTTACCACATGTATGACGAAATCACTTTCGTGAATTTCTCTAGAAAGATGTCGATTCCTGCTCCACACTTACCAACCTGGGAGCTCCGGCAAGTCAGGTTTTTCATTTAAACAGTTTCACCCAAGCCTGACTGTCCTTGGGTGATTTTGAATTCTTGTTCAACCATGGTGGAAAATTTACATCATCCATTGTTAGACCAGAATTCTCAACTTTTACTTCAACACACAGCTCTTCTGGCTTTACCACACCAGATTCATTGCCTGAACTTGGCTTGTCTGACTTTGATGAGTCAGATTCATTGCCAACACGTGCCTCCTTTGTTTCCAAAGAAACAAATTAATCACCACCAACTTTCTCTTTCTTTACTCTCTTCTCTGTCCTCAGATTTGTATCTGATGAATTCGTTTTGCTTGATTTGTCATTCTTGGCGAGCAAGACGATTTATCAGAATTTTTATCTGTTTTACCAGTTGTATCCGAGGACAAAATCCTTTCGAGATACTCTCTTGCCTTCTTCCTCTTCTTCCTCAGTCTGTCTTTTTGCCACTGCGAAAGCTTCACTTTCAGTTCTAGAACCTTTTGTTCTTTGGGCTTTGCTTCGACTTTGACTGGTTTCTTTGCCATTTTCTGAAATTCAGCCCTCGATCTTCCCTTTGATCTCATTGGGCAATCTCTGGCAATGTGACCTTTGATATTGCATTCAAAGCATCGTCTCGTCTCAAAACTCCAACTTTGGCAGTTAACATCAATGTGTCCTTGATAACCGCATCTGAAACACACTCTGTTATCGTACCAATCACCACCTTCAGCCCAAACATTCAGATCATAGCACTGTTTGGCTTGGTGATAATCCTTGCTCCTCTTGTTTGCTGGATTTGGCTTTTGAGCACCGTGGTCAAACCTACACCACTTATTATCAACAATTTTTGAGTTTTGATTTTCAACTTTTTGTGATTTTTTATCACGATTGGATGATTGAACTGATGAGCTTTTATTTTCTTTTTTAAAATTGTTCGGTTTTTTATCTTTTTTTTTTGTTCCACATTCTTCTTTATAGGTTCTTGCGTTGAGCATTCACCTTTTCAGTAGAATGTAGAACAGTTTCTTGAAACATTTCATTTAATTTCAAAAATATTTTTCTTTTCTCATCATCATCATCAGTTTTCTCATCACAATCTTCAACTTTGACTTTGTCAAAGTTTGTGACATTGTCACTTATTGGAACAGAATTGATCGGTTTTGGACATGGATAATCTGGTTTCTCAAAACCTTTCAATTTCTTTACAAGTTCATCAATTTTATTTCGAGCAATTTCAGCTTCATTTTCAAGCCGAATGATTTTCTGAAGATGAGAATTTATTTCAATCTGTTTTTCAAGATTATTTTTAAAATTAACAGATTTTTCATCTTCTAAAACCATCATTTGACTTTGAAAATGTTTTCTTTTTCTTTCAAAATTTTGTTTTCTAATGTCAAACTGTTCAAATTACTTAACAGTTTGTCATTTTCAGATTTCAACTTCTCATAATTTTCCTTCATTTCAAGAATCTGTTTAACATCTGATTTCATTTCATTCTTCAAATTTTTGATCTCCAATGCCAAACTTTCCGCATCTTTCAAGAGTTTGTCATTGTCAGCTTTAAATTTGTCACATTTAAAGCACACTAAATCAGAATTTGAAGATCCAAGCTTCACAGATTCTTCATTCTTTGAAATTTCCTTTGTTTCCATCTTGTATGTTCCTGCACAAAACAGTTTAACGAAATCAAAAGGATTCATATTTTCGTCGATATAATATTTCCTTCTAATATCATATTTCAAAATACTCTTTGTTGCAAGACACACACGAATTCTTTTATCTATTTCAGCAATTACATCCAAATCCATTTTTTGTAAATTCTTTTCAACTTCATTCATCAATTCCTTCCTTTTTTTTATATCCCTTACGAAACTCTGCATTAACTTCATTGAAGAACTGTTTTGGATAAAGTTCTGGAAAAATATCTTTTCTTTTTAGTTCAATCAAGAATTCATCCCATTTAACAGGTAATGCATCTGCCAGTTTCGATATCAGATCATCATTTGATAATCTAATATCATTTTTCCTCAAATTTGTTGTTACAATTTCAAAACGTCTTTCCAAATCATCCAATGTTTCATCTTTACGACACAAAAAATGTTCAAAACTTTTAACCCAAGTACTCACTTCTACATTTCTATAACAGTCATCCAAATTTCTCACATACCAACTATTTAAACTTTCAATATAATCGTTTTCTGTTTCATCAAACATTTTTGTCATATTTCAAACACAACCTGTTCAAGCGAAATTACCCTTTGAAACTGAACACCTCTCAAGCAAAATATGGTTTTGAAGCAAAATAACTCTGGTGCAAAAATACTGATTTCGCTTGAAGCAGTATGCACTCAAGAGAAATATCAATTTGAAGCGAAATAAGGTGTAATTTCAAGCGAAACCTCAATTTCAAGTGAAATGAGGTCAAAAATTCAAGCGAAACCACGTTTTCAAGCGAAATCAAATTGCTAAAATTTCGCTTGAAATGTGCTGACATCATCAATTCGATCCGATTTTTGCAAAATTGATCAAGTTTTAAGCCGATTGTAGGTCTGATTCTTTCAAGGATTTGTTAATTCAATGTTTTGCACACTATATGTGAAAATCTGTCCATTTTAACCGTGAAAACTTGATTAATTTTGAAAAGAAGATGTAGAAATCAGAATTTTCCAGTGAAAACGAGCTAAACGGTATGAACTCTTCCTCCTGAGCTCTGATACCACATGTAGGATTGTGAAACGACCTAACGAGTTAATCAGAAGAGTTCTCAGACAGAATCAGAGGCGGAATTCATTGATTCTATCTTTGTTTAGCTTGTATAACACTAGAATCACTATTAATTGTCTCTTGTATTGCTCAAAACACGATTACAAAGTTGGAGACACTTCGACAGCACCTCGGCGTCGGAAACAAGAACTGTACAACTGATTACGCTTGAGTGGGTATTTAGAGGCATGTGATTTCGCTTGAACATCCTTCAAGAGAAATGACATTCTCAAGCGTAACATCATTCAAGCGAAATTACATTCAAGATTTCGCTTGAACTTGTCCACTTGATCTCGCTTGAAATGACTCTGTGTCATTCAAGCGGAATCACCTATATTCCCATTTCTCGTTTTTCGTGCTCTAATCTATCAGTTCTAATCTAAGACTCGAACGAAGATGAAGTCGATAGACAACTGCACCAACAGATTGTTGAAGTTGAAAAGATTGTCAAGGTCAATAAACCGATCAGTTGATAGTCTGAACAAGACAAACATAGAAGTAGAAAAGATTGTCAAGGTCAACTGCACCAACGTATGATGTGCTAAACAGATCAGTTGATAGTCTGAACAAGACAAACGTAGAAGTAGATGCTGCTATGACGATGATGAGTTCAACATTAATGACGAAGCAGAGGGTCATCAATGAGTTTATTGAAGACTGTGCAAAGCTGAAGTAGGATTTCGAACTCGAAAAGATTGAAAATGAGAGAATCAAACGTTTGCAGATGAGTTATACAACTTGTGATTATTTGATTGACAGAGTTTATCCTACTGTTGCAGGTCTTGAAGCATTTCAAGATAAAAAGGCGGAAAAGGATACTGGTAAGAAACAAAGTGTCAAGTATAACAAGTGTCCGCCTCCAATCTATGAAAGCTATTCTCCCAGAAAACCAAATGAGGAACGATTAAAAAGGCAGTCAACATAAAGTTAAAGTCTGAAACCATTGATGAGTTACCAGACAACATTGATGTCACATTCACAGCGTCTGACACTGATCACGATTCTGAGTTGTTAAAGAAAGTAGTCGATCAGGTGTTGGATATGGATGAAGAGTCAAAGTCGGAGTCTAAAACTGAAAGTTCGAGTTCATCAGACAAGAGTCCGAGTTCACCGGTAAAACGAGTTTACAATAAAGAATTTCTGATGTCAAAAAATAATTTGAATGACGAAACATTCAAAGTTGCATATACTTTGAATGATTCTAACAAATAATTTTCTGATGAGGAATTTCCAATAAGAAGTGTCAAAACTGAAATGATCAAAAAGATTTTCAAATTAACAGAAATTAATATTTCTGAAATAAAAGATGTAAATCTTAATGGAAAACCTAAGAAGTACACTTCAAGAGTTCAACAAAGATTGAACAAGAAGAAAGGTTACTATTCTGGTTCAGGTTTTCAAAAGAAACCAAACCATAACAGTAATTTCAATAAGAAGGGTTTAGGATTCATTCCCCCAGAAAATCATAAAAATATGAAAACTTATAAACCAAAAACTAAATTTGTTTCAGGTACAAGTTCAGTAGAAGAAGAGAAGAAACAATTCTGGAGACAAACAAACAAAGAGTTTCTTGCTGAAAGAAAGAAGAATATGTTGAAAGAATCTGAACGAATGGTTGAAAGAAGAACCTGTTTTAAATGCCAAGAAGTTGGACACATTGCTTGGAACTGCCCAATGTCCAACAACACAAAACAGGGAGTTTCTTCTAACTTTAAAATGAAGAAAAAATGTGTTGATAAAAAAGAACAACCAAATGAAAATTTTAAAGTGTTCAAAGATTCGACTTTCGAAGATGGTGAAAGTTCGAAATGTTTTTACAAAAGAAGAGTCGATTTGAACAAACAAAATTGGATTGTTAAAGCTGAAACTAGTTCTGACAATGAATCTGACTCGTCAAAGTCAGAGGAGTCATTTGTTGTGAAAAGTGATGACAATTCTGTTCCAGAAATGAATGAAGAAAACTTTCCACCGTTGTCAAGAGAAAACCTGAAATCCAAAGTTGGAAAGATTGAAATTTCAGATCAATTCTTTGCTGGTAAGGAAGAATTTGATGCTGGTAAGGAAGAATTTGATGCTGAAAAGGCATTTGATGCTGAAAAGGCATGTAATACTATGTTTTTGTGCATATGGTTTAGTTGATACATTTCACTAGCCATACAGATCATTTTGGTTACATATTACATGGTTTACATTGATCATGCATTTCCACAGGACATAACTTTGATTTAAACCAAGTTTTACTTCAATACTATGTTCTTGTGCATATGGTTTAGTTGATACAATTTCACTAGCCATACATATCATTTTGGTTACATATTACATGGTTTACATTGATCATGCATTTCCACAGGACATAACTTTGATTTAAACCAAGTTTTACTTCAATACTATGTTCTTGTGCATATGGTTTAGTTGATACAATTTCACTAGCCATACATATCATTTTGGTTACATATTACATGGTTTACATTTGACACATAAACATTTTTGACATTGGTTACACATTACATGATTTACATATTGACATAAACATTTTTGACATATTATTCAATACGTTTGGCAATTGGTTTAAACATAGACATCTTACATTGGTGGTTTGTTTGGGTAAGTGATTTGAGTAACGGTGCGTGTGTAATATGATACAAGCATGGTGGATACACCGCTGGTACTTCCTATATATAAGTGTTTGTATGGTATTACATGTCGTAGCGTTATTTGAATCATTTCAATTTAAGATATATAACATTTTTTACAAATAACATACTTTTCAAAATACATTGTTTTACAAACAACTTATCTTATACAAACTCATAGTACATGGTTATTCATTTAACCTTACATTTATTTATACATATCATCTAATCTTATCGTTTTTCAAATGATTTACAAGACAAAGCAAATTACAAGGTTCCTGACTAAACATTTTCTCAAACATAAGTCATGAAACCTATTTTCACAAAACCTATGTATCTCACAGGCATTTTTATGCTGACGTACCTATTTTCACATGTGTTTTTCAGGAGCTGTTGCATAAGATGATCAAGATACACATAGGCAGACTTGGGCTTTAGTGACAATAAAAGAAGCAAGACTAGTTAATTATGTTGTATTTCTTTGTTTGTTAAGACATTGTAACTCTTTTATTCAATAAAACACTATTTCAATTTCCATGTGTTATGAAACAATAATTCTGTTACAACACTCCCCCGACGTTTCTGCCACGTTTCGTTGTCTCACGTGGTCGGGGTGTGACATAAGGAAGTTCAGTTCTTGGGTCATATTGTCAATGACCAGGGTATACATGTGGATCCTTCCAAAATTGTAGCAATTAAGGATTGGAACACACCCACTACTCCCACAGAAGTTCGCTCTTTTTTTGGCCTTGCTGGATATTACCGACGATTCATCGTGAACTTTTCAAAGATTGTGGTTCCTCTCACTGATTTGACTTAGAAAAATAAACCTTTTGAGTGGGGATCCAAACAAGAGGAAGCCTTTCAAACTCTAAAACAAAAACTCTGTGATGCTCCCGTCTTATCTTTACCTGATGGCAACGACGATTTCATTGTCTTTTATGACGCATCGAACTTAGGCCTTGGTTGTGTTCTCATGCAACGAGGTAAAGTCATAGCCTATGCGTCAAGGCAATTGAAAATCCATGAGAAGAACTACACAACTCATGATCTTGAGTTAGGAGGTGTAGTTTTTGCTCTCAAGATTTGGAGACACTACCTGTATGGTACGAAGTGTGTGGTTTTCACAGACTACAAAAGTCTCCAACACATATTTAACCAAAAGGAGCTAAACATGAGACAACGACGCTGGGTAGAACTTTTAAATGATTACGATTGCAAGATTCATTACCATCCTAGTAAGGCGAATGTCGTAGCCGATGCGCTAAGTCAAAAGGAGCGTGTCAAGTTTCATTGTGTTCGAATTCAATCCGATATCCAGACACGTATCCTTCAAGCACAACGCACATTTGTAACCCAAGGCTTGTTGAAAAGTGAACTCCCGCTTAATCTTGAACTTCAACTCGAAACGAGAGACAACGGATTACTCTATTTCAAGGATCGTTTGTGGATTCCAAGTCAACACGATATCCGTACCTTGATAACGGACGAATCTCATAAATCTTGTTATTCAATCCATCCTGGAGCAGACAAAATGTACAAGGATCTTCGTACTCAGTATTGGTGGTTGGGTATGAAGAAAGACATTGCCTTATATGTGTCTAAATGCCTGACTTGCCTCAAAGTCAAGGCTGAACATCAACGCCCATCTGGTTTACTTGAACAACCAGAAATACGAGTATGGAAGTGGGAGAACATTGCGATGGATCTTATTACTAAGTTAACACGCACATCTAAAGGTCATGATGCCATCTAGGTAGTCATTGATCGTCTAACAAAGTCAGCACACTTTTTGCCAATTCGTGAGGATCTTTCTGCTGACAAGCTCGCCAAGATATATGTTGATAAGATCGTATCCCGACATGGTGTTCCTTTGAACATCATATCTGACCGCGATGCTCGATTTTCATCTCATTTTTGGTAAACCATGCAATCTGCATTGGGAACCAAACTTAGTCTGAGCACTGCTTATCATCCTCAAATGGATGGATAATCTGAGAGGATGATTCAAACACTGGAGAATATGCTCAGAGTTTGCGTGATCGATTTTGGTGGTAATTGGGATTCGCATCTACCATTGATCGAATTCTCCTACAACAATAGTTATCATGCCAGCATTAACATGGCACCTTTCGAAGCTCTATTCGGTCGAAAATGCCGTTCACCTGTCTATTGGGATGAGATCGGTGAAGCTCAGCTCACTGGACCTGAACTTATTCTTGAAACAACAGACAAAATCAAGAAAATTTGCGATAACCTTCGGACAGCTAGAAGCCGTCAAAAGAGTTATGCGGATAAGCGACGCAAGCCCTTGGAATTTCAAGTCAGAGATCATGTTCCACTCAAGGTATCCCCTTGGAAAGGAGTGGTTAGATTTGGAAACAAAGGAAAACTTGCACCACGATACGTCGGACCTTTTAAGATCGTTGAAAGAATCGGAAAGGTGGCCTACCGACTCGAGCTACCTCCTGAACTTGGGAATATTCACCCAACTTTCCACGTGTCCAATATAAAAAAGTGTTTAGCTGATACAAATCTCCACATTCCCCTCGATGAAATTCACGTTGATGACACTATGCACTTTGTCGAGAAACCTTTGGAGATATTGGACCGTGAAGTCAAGAAACTCAAGTGAAAACGAATACCGATAGTCAAAGTTCGCTAGGAATCCAAACGTGGCCCCGAGTTTACTTGGGAACGAGAGGATCAAATGAAGGCGAAATATCCACATCTCTTTCCACAAGTTTCCTCTAAATAAATTTCGGGACGAAATTTCCTAAGTAGGGGAGACTGTAACATTTGTGTCTTTTAATCTTTGTAATTAAGTTTGAAATCAATGAAACATTTTGTTTGATATCCAAGAATTTTATTATCAACATGTGCCTTACATTATTTAGCAAAAGTCCATTTAAAAACCAAATTGTCCATGTCCGCAGAAAAGTACTGTAATCCTGCGAAATGTACAACATTCCGTAGAACAAAACAGTAATTGTCTGAAAACCCAAAAATAAATATTATTTGTCATAAATAATATAACGGGTATTAAAAATGACACAAAATCCGCACTTAAATCTTTTTGCGTTAAGCTGTACGACTAGTTCAGTAAACTGCCTGACAGCAAAGCCGGTACCGGAACTGTGTCAGAAATAATAAAATTTTAGTCCAAAAAGTTGGATTAATTATTTGGATTGTAAAACATATGCAAAAATAATTTTTGTCATGTATTTACTTAAACAAAACACGGTGTCAGTATTTAACCCGGTACAGGACCCGAACCGACTTTTTTTCACCCGAACAACAAACTAAAAATTTTAGTGGACTAGTTTTACCTAGTGTCACACTACTTTAAAATATTAAAGCTTAAAACCTTGTAGATATTTTTATATAAAATATCAAAGTTCTTAAAATTCCTAAAGTTTCTAGTTATGTGTTGGAAAGCTAATATTTTGATTAGTGGACGGAGAGGTGGAACCTTGATTAAATCAAACCTTCTATAACACTCCATTCTCTTTCATAATTCCCAAGATATTCAAAACACTCCATCTCCTTCCTTCTCTCTCTAAATTTTCGGCTAGAACACATCCTACCACCATCTTCATCTTTTCAAACTCAAACACTAGAAATTTATACTAACATGGAGGTTTATGGTTGATTCAAATTATTTTCAAGACTTGAAAATACACTAGAAGCACTTTGGTAGCACTAGGAGTTCTTGGATCATCATATCTTTTTCATCATCTTCATCTTGTTCTTACTAGCAAGATTGTAAGGATTCTACACTTGTTTTTATTTTATTACTATTCTTGATTTTTGAAAGAATACAAGTTCATCTTGAATCAAATCAAAACAAAACCCATATGAAAATCACCAAGATAAACTAAAAATCGTTATTTTATTTTATGATTTTTCTATGATTTTGAATGAACTTGAAGAAGTTTATACTAGTGAATACGAATCTTGTTTATTGTTGTGTAAAAACATGATCTAAACATATGCATGTTTAGTTCTAACACGATTTAACAACAAAAAGATATGAATATGGGTTTTTATTCTTAAAATAGTTACATTCATGTTAGAAAACATGAGTATTTATTAAAAATCCAAGAACATAAATTTTTGTTAAAAATAATCAATAAAGTTTCTATTTCTATAAAGAATCAAGAACATGAAATATGTTAGTAGAAAGAGTTTTGAATACATATTTGTGTTTCAAATGACTATATGAGTCACCTAAAACAAGAGTTTTAAATAAAATATTGTACTACAAATTTTTGGCAAAAACAAAGAATAAAGTTTCCTTTTTGGGAAAGTTAGGAACTGTATCATGTTCATGGTACTTTGTTGACAAATTTTGACGAATATTGATACTTGATGATGTCTTATGTTGAAATGATTTGAACACAAGTTTTGTATAAACATGGGAAAATCCATTTTTTCAAACGAAACTATGGCAAATTTTTTATAAATTTTGTTATGTTCAAAGGTGTTAAACAAAGAAATATGTAACTAGAAAACTATTTGAAGTCTTTGAACATGGTTAAACAAATTTTTGGACAAAGTTATGAATCCATGTTTTATAAAAGATTCTAAACTAAAAATGGCAAAGTATATATTTTTAGATAAAATGTATACTTTCAAAATTCATCAAGTATCATGTTTATATGTTTTTGTGTGTACATATTATGTATTTAGACCAAGTACGAATAATTACACAAATATGTAAACACAACAAATTACAAATATATATATATTAACACTTAGGAAACAAAACTACAAAATGAAATGTCCATCCTTGGACATAAACAAACTATCGGAAAATTCAGACACTTTGGACAATATGGACACTTTTGGCAAATTCGGAC
Source organism: Helianthus tuberosus (assembly GCA_030545235.1). Lineage (NCBI taxonomy): Eukaryota > Viridiplantae > Streptophyta > Magnoliopsida > Asterales > Asteraceae > Helianthus > Helianthus tuberosus. Next base: position 707 of record JARYGA010006498.1, on the reverse strand, counting down.
AAAATAAAATATATGGCACGACGAAATAAACGACTTAAACAAAGTAAAGCAAGCAAATACAAATTTGATAACGGATTCAAGATGAGAAACTTGTACGATGAACGATTATAAACCTAAGTGTCTAATAAGGTTAGAACACTTGTAGGTTGAGTAACAAACGAAGAATCCAAAATCAAAACGAGTTTTTCTTGGAACGCAAATTAGTGAGTACATAGTTCCCCTCTTTTACTGCTTTCAATAGTTTTAGGGTGATTCATATGTGCTAAACGATTTTCGAGTTTTTAAAACAAACAATATGGTTTATATTAGACGTAACGATTTCAATTATGTGAACGAACTTGATGATGCATTGGTCGAAAGACAATAGAATGACATTCACTAACTTTGGCCAAGCCGACCAGTAGTATGTTATGGTACCATAAGATCTGACAAATCCCGTTATCGGACTATCACCATGGATATGGGGGTAATGTGGGTAACGACAGAGGCTGTTATGTTAACTGACCCTTTGATGGTTTGTTAATACGATTGAACGATGTACGAGTCACACAGGTTTGAATGTGTTCAACGAGACGACCAAGAGTAGTTTTCACAATTAAAACACGAATGAGTTGAATGATTGAACGATGGTTTATAACACGAACAATTTGAACGATTGGTTTTGATAACACGAATGAACGATAACACGCACGAATTAAACGATTTTG
>JARYGA010006497.1:0-45592 GCA_030545235.1 Helianthus tuberosus | reverse complement strand
AGCTGCGATTGTCAGCTCCCGAGGTTTTGTGCCGGCGATCTATATTGATCAAGGGCTTTCCTCGTACATCACGTGTCGACCTTTACTTTTTTGCTCATTGTTTGATCATAGATACAGCTCTATATCCTGAGCCGTATCCTGACACTGTTTTTTGCAATTAACTTGGTTAACATATTTTTCACACATATTTCTAGCACACTAGCTCACTTAATTAATTTGATCACTTAATTGCTTCGGTAATTTTTGACCAAAACAACTACTTTGTGACTCACCCTCATAAACCGCCTCGCTACTTTGTGACTCACCCTCAACCACATTATCTTCACCCACATTATCTAGTAAAGCCAGGCTCATTGCAGTTGAATCCTTGATTCTAGAGTCTCCTATTTCAACATAGAAATCTACTAACTTGCATCCTTTTCTAAGTTGGTCATACACATACTCTAACTCATCATCATCAGTCAAGTGTATAAGACCAAAATCCAAACACACATTAGGATCTTTAACAAAATAATTGAACACATCATCTATAGAGTAACCTATATCTTTCAGCATTTCACGAAGAACAGCAACACTTAACTTTTCAAACTCAACTTAGTCAATGTAACTAACCTTACCGTTGACATACTCCCTTCCTGGATAATCAGTAAACTCACCTCCATGGTTAATCTTTATCGAAAATAGTCTGGGTTCATTCCCTATTAACACAAATGATCAAAAGATCAAACTCATTCTCAAAAAACCGAAAACAGACTATACCCCTGAGGAGGAAGGCACAATCAACTTACCATATATATCTTCAGGATCGTAGTATTCACCTTGAGGACGAAGTCGCCATATGAACACCATCGATTTGGGGTTTCTCTCTGGCACAATCAACTGTCTTTGTGTTTGGCGGGACTAAATTAGGGCTTAATACTGAATTTTGGGGTTTTTAGAAGGGAAAGAAATCCAAAAGACGGTCTTACCCCTGGCTCAAACAGTCAAACAGACGGAAGTGTGATGGAAGGACTCAAACTGTTATGAATTTATAAGCTCAGGGGCTCAAAAAACCAAAAAATGAATTTAAGGGCTCAGGTTGATGTTTCACACATACCACAGGGACGCAAATTGCATTTTTCTCTAATCTTTTTACTCATTTATTTAAATATATTTTCGTAAATAAAACAAAATTAAATTTAAAAAATTAATTTCATATATATACAATATACACCCCTCTTTCTCCCCACCTCATCACTTCTCCACCACCACTGCCCACACCCGTCGTCACCACCGACACCATTAGCCACCACTACCCCAGGGCCGGCTAAGCCCATGTGCAGAGTGGGCCTATGCACAGGGCCCAAACCAGCATGGGGCCCAAAAAAAACAAAAATTTTGTATGTTCTTATACAGGCCCAGGTTTTAATGAATTGAAATAGGCCCAAATACAAACAATAAGGGCCCAGATCCCAGATGATTGAAAAAAATTCACGCACGGACGAGGGAAAGTGGGATTTTGGAAACCAAAAGACGCTAATCACGCAGAGCCGCAGAGGAGACAAAAGGTCGACGTTAATCCGGTCAATCGTATTGCACGCACAGGAGTCAGGATACAAGGATTTCGGAATCGAATCGGTCAATCGGATTATCGGAGTATATCAGTAGCAAATCGCAATTATCATCAGTCTGAGGTATGTTAATATCAGTTGAAAATTCATATGTTTTTTGTGATTTTGTCTTTTTGATTTCGTTTTTTGATTGAATAGGGCCCAAAATTTTTTTCTCGAACAGGGCCAAATTTTTTTTTGTGATTTTCGAAGACGGCCCTGAATCACCCCACCATTTCATATTCACCCCACCATGAATCCAACAGTTTAATAAAAACCCAGAAAAGTCAGCCCACCACCATTCACTATAAAAAACCCACACAAGTCCACGTACTCACCAGTCACCATAAATTCCATTTTATGATCTTCTTTAAAAGTGATGAATCGATTATCATCTTCCATTTGATTATGTACCGTACAGGTTACACGATTTGACCCTAATTGAACCCCCAATTGATTCTTCTTTTTTTACGCCCCATTGGCTTACTCAATTTCGATCTTTATACAAGAATCACTTGATTGTATTTGAACAGAAATAGGACTTGACCCTGTAACCTGTAATCATATCCAGCTTGACCAATTTTGTAAAAATCCTAGTTTGAAGTTTCTATAACTACTGTTAACATTTTAATGCTAATTGTTTGTGTTGTGAGGTATTTTTATTATTATCTTTCAGAATACACTAGGTAATACATAAGTGTTAATCCAATATAGGTCTTCTAATAATCTTAAACACGTTTCAACCTCTTGTCTAAGGCTGCAGGTTTTTCTTCTTTTTTTCCTTTTTTTTTCTTGTTACAAATCTTTCTACTTTGAGTTTCTTTATATTGGGTATAATGATAATGATGAATGGGAATTAGGTATTCAAGTTTCTCATGATATTTTAATTACTTTGTTTTACTTTCTGCAAATTATTATTGGGTTAAAAAAAGTGAAGTTGATTGAATTGGTATACAAAATAATATATTAGATGTATGTGTATATAATTAAGGTTTCTTTTAATGTTCTGATTTTGTTTCAGAGTGCTACTGATTCTTTCATCAATGTTTGGGTTAAAAAGGGTTTGGGTTTAATTTTTAGAATATTTTAAAATTTAAAGTGTTTCTATTTGAAGATTAATTATTTTTAAAAGCGACCCCCCCGTTATGACCCGAACCTGTCCAGACCCAAACCCTTTCTAACCCGAACCAAAATAACCCTTCTTTTGAATCGGCCTATTTTGACCTGAACCTGTTTTTACCAGGCATGTCACCCGACCTGACCCGCCCATGCACCTCTAATCTAGGCTTTCATTTTCTGGGACATCCATTGATAGATCATTATGTTCGTCCATTGGTCCATAAAACTATTAGAAATTAACCAGCAATAAATTTATTAGAAGTTACTACAAAACTATTTTACAATATTCGAAGTTATAAGTAGATAATTGTCGCAACCCCCGATCCCTTATCTGTCCCGGGAACGGGCGGACGCGAACTCAGAGTTCGGTGGTAACAGCTTGTTAATTTGGCAGCAGAAATTACATCAGGACCGTAGTTAGGAAATGTTTATCAGAGTAAAACCACCATATTTAATATTAATAATCACATGGGTAAAACCCAAGTTTCTTATTACAATACATTTATAGGGATAAACCATATTTTATTGAATTTAAAACATCGTCTTTTAGGTAACTTTTATAGCCACATTTTTCCCAAGCCTTCAGTGCTCTTCAGCTGGCTTTTTACTAATTGGCTGTCACATTGTGTTACCTGAAACGCATTTTAAAAACATTTGTCAGTGGGAAATACTGGTGAGTGAATCCCAATTTAATCAAGAAACATTTTAACAATTAAAACAGTATTGAGAGCGATCATATTGTTTATTTCTACACAATTACTCATTCAGTACTGTCAATCCTGACTTGTGGGTCATATTACACATTGGCTAACTCGTTGTCCAATGGTAACGTACTGTCATCCCCGACTTACTACACGCAGTAGTAAATTTTGTATACAAAACCCCAACATACCGGCAGTAATTGAAGAGCTACAAAGACTCAATCACCGCCTAATCACATTGTAAAACAATTAAGGTTTTGTAAAATATTACAAAAAGGTTAACAAAAAGAGGATAAACTCACATTGCTATCTTAGATTTCTCGTAAGGGTTTCCTGGGACTAATCTATAATTTACACAAATGTATATAGGTTAGTATCATAACCCTTTGAAAATATTAATGATACCCTCCCCGAGACGGCATTCCAACAACTACGTCGGGCAGAACCACGACAGTTGTTACGGAACCCTAAATCAATCGGGCAGCGTCGGTTATCAGCATAGCTCTTCTGTCGATCACGTGCTGCTTTCAGTCGTTTCTTGACTTGAATAATCTTGTCGGTTGTTTCTTGCACTATCTCAGGTCCAGATAGTTGTTTTTCCCCAATTTCTGCCCAACAGACTGGGGTCCGGCACTTTTGTCCATAAAGTGCTTCGAAAGGTGCAGCATTGATACTTGTGTGATAACTGTTATTATAAGAAAATTCTATTAAAGGTAAGTGATCGTCCCAATTACCTCCAAAATCAATTATACAAGCTCTAAGCATGTCCTCCATTGTCTGAATTGTTCTTTCGCTTTGTCCATCCGTTTGAGGGTGATAAGACGTGCTCAATTTTAACTTGGTTCCCATTGCCTTTTGGAAACTTGACCAAAAATGAGAGGTAAATCGACTATCTTTATCAGAAACAATTGATAAAGGAATTCCATGTAAAGAAACAATTTCATTTACATATAATTTAGCTAACTGTTCCATACTGAAAGTTTCCTTCATTGGTAGGAAATGAGCTGATTTAGTTAGCCTATCTACAATCACCCATATTGTATCATTGCCTTTCTTTGTTTTGGGTAATTTAGTAACAAAATCCATTGTTATTAATTCCCATTTCCACACTCGCATTTCTAACTGTTGTAGAAATCCTGAGGGTTTCTGGTGTTCAGCTTTGATTTGTGAACAAGTTAAACATTTAGAAACATAGGCTGCTATGTCCTTTTTCATTCCTATCCACCAGAATTTTTTCCTTAAATCCTGGTACATTTTATCATTTCCTGGATGCATCGTATACTTAGATTTATGGGCTTCTTCTAATATACGATGACGTAGGTTTCCTAATTTAGGTATCCACATTCTCTTTTTATGGAATCTCCAAATTCCATCTGTTCCTTGTTCTAATTCTTTTAGCATACCTTTTAATTTTTCAGAATCATCCTTGATTACTGATTCTTGTGCTTCTCTTATCTGGTCATTTAAATCTACTTGCAGATTTAATTTAAGAGAACGTACCCTTTTTGGTTTTTCATGATACTTTCGGCTTAAAGCATCTGCCACTGCATTTGTTTTTCCTTCATGATACTGAATATCACAATCATAGTCACTAAGCATCTCCATCCAACGTCTTTGTCTCATATTCAACTCCTTTTGTTTGAAAATATACCTTAAACTCTTATGATCAGTAAATATGGTAAACTTACTACCATAAAGGTAATGTCTCCAAATCTTAAGAGCAAAAATTATAGCTCCTAACTCTAAATCATGGGTTGAATAATTCTCTTCATGATTCTTAAGTTGTCTAGATGCATAGGCTATAACCTTTTGTCGTTGCATTAATACACATCTATAACCTAATTTGGAAGCGTCACAATAGACTATAAAGTCTTCAGTTCCTTCTGGTAACGCTAATATGGGTGTATGGGTTAATCTAAGCTTAAGGATTCTAAAAGCTTCTTCTTGTTTTAATCCCCATTCAAACTTAACAGATTTATAGGTTAGCTTAGTTAAGGGAATGGCTATTCTAGAAAAATCTTGAATAAATCTTCTATAATAACCGGTCAATCCTAAGAAACTTCTAACCTCAGTTGGTGATTCAGGGGTTTTCCATTTAGTAATCGCCTCGATTTTTATGGGATCCACATGAATTCCTTCATGGTTGACTAGGTGTCCAAGAAACTGTACATGTTCTAACCAAAATTGCACTTGGAAAATTTAGCATAAAGCTTTTCCTTTCTTAATAAACTTAAAAGTGCATGCAAATGCTTTGCATGATCTTCCTTACTCTTAGAATAAATTAGAATATCATCTATGAAGACGATTATGAATTTATCCAAATATGGCTTACATATTCGGTTCATCATGTCCATAAATGCAGCTGGGGCATTGGTTAAATCAAATGGCATGACAGTAAATTCATAATGGCCATACCTTGTTCTGAATGCGGTTTTAGGAATGTCCTCTTCCTGTACCTTTAATTGATGATATCCTGACCTTAAATCGATTTTAGAGAAAAATCGAGCTCCTTGCAGTTGATCAAACAGATCATCGATTCTTGGTAATGGGTACCGATTCTTAATCGTGACTTTGTTTAATTCACGGTAGTCAATGCACATACGCATTGATCCATCCTTCTTTTTAACAAACAGTATCGGCGCTCCCCATGGCGACGAACTAGGTTGTATAAATCCTTTCTCTAACAATTCGTCCAATTGTTTCTTTAATTCTTGCATTTCTGCAAGTGCCAAACGGTAAGGTGCTTTGGCAATCGGTGCCGTTCCTGGTATTAAATGGATTCTGAATTTAACTTCTCTATCCGGAGGTTGCCCTGGCAATTCTTCTGGAAATACATCTGAAAATTGAGATACTACTGGAATATCTTTTAAATCCTTTCCTTTAGTGTTAGTGATTATGGAAATCAAATACACTATAGAACATTTTCTTATATAACTTGCAGTTTTCATCACAGAGATAAATTTTGTGGATCTATATGATTTATCTCCTTTAATTGTGATCGTTTTACCTTTTGGTGAATTTACTTGTATTGAATTTTGATCACATAGAATACTGGCTTTATTGGCTATTAACCAATCCATTCCTAAAACAACATCGAATCCTGCCAGATTCATGGGATAAAGGTTTGCAATAAATTTCTGATTTAAAATTTCTATTCTTGCTCCCTGCAAGATTTCAGAAATCCTAAGGGTTTCTCCATTAGCTGTCTCTACTAAGCATTCTTGTGGTAGTTTAGTTAATGATTGATTTAGAAATTTGCAAAATGATGTATTAATAAAACTTTGGTTTGCACCAGAGTCAAATAATACTTTAGCAAAAACATCATTAACTAAAAACGTACCAGCTATGACATCTGGAATCATCTTGGCTTCATCTGCAGTCAGAACAAATGCTCTAGCATTTTGAGTATTCTTGTTGTTTGTAGCTGGAGCTAATTTCGGGTAATTAAGCTTGATATGACCTTGTTCTCCGCAGTTGTAACATATCCTGTTGTTAGCTTTCTTCCTGCAATTTTCTTCCTTGTGTCCCGATATTTTGCAAAAGTTACAGTATATGGAGCATCTTCCTGAATGCTTTCTTTTGCAATTCTTACAGTAAGGTGTAGAGGTAGAACCTATATTTTTCCCACGATTAAAATTTCCAGAACGAAATTCTTGTGTGAGCTTCTGGGTTAGGTTCCTCCTTTGATCTTCCTCTCGGGTACGGATTAATTCATCTGTCAAGGTATTTGCTAGTTCTACAGCTTCTTCTATGGTTTGAGGTCTAGCTGCCTTGACTACGTGTCTTATCTCCCCAATTAATCCCCAGATATAACGGGAGATTAACACTGGTTCAGGTGAAGCAAGAGTTGGCACTATTCTAGCATATTCAAAGAATATTTTAGTGTATCCCTTACTATCCACACCAGTCAACCTAAGGTTTAAGAATTTGTTTGCTATCTGTTCCTTTTCATTGGGTGGGCAGAATTTCCTTTCTACCTTGTTCTTAAATTCTTCCCATTCCATATTGTAGGTTCTACCACTTCCTCTTGATTGGATGATAGTGTTCCACCATTCTAGTGCTGAATTCTTAAACAGATTAGAAGCAAACAATATCTTATCTTCTTCAGCACACTTGCTTATCCTTAAGACTGCCTCAGTTTTCTCTATCCAGCGTAAGGTTGCAATGGCCCCTTCGTTGCCCGAGAATTCCATTGGTTTACAAGACCAAAATTCTTTATAAGAACAACCGTAAGACACGGTTCTTCTCCTTTTGGGAATAGGCATTTGAAGTACAGGTCCATTGTTCACGCTGTTTTCGGGTTCGATGGGTCGCTTACTGCTATGCTTACTTTTATTATTCGCTTCTTGAATAGTTTGAATAATAAATGGCATTGCATCTATGATTCCTTGTGCCACTATATGTTGAACATCACTATTATCCATTTGGTTTCCATTGTTATTGATGCTTGGATTCTCATTAACCACGTTAATGTTACTCTGGTTATCATTATTCAGATTTCCTTGATTTCCTTCATCGGCCATCTGAATTTTAAACATTTACCCCATATTAATATCACAAGATAATATTTAATATAGTTAATCACATGACACACAATCTAGCAAAAAACGTCGATCATTGCGACTTGTACTCTATTTTCTTATACTATGCGTCTATTACACACTAGTACTGAAATAAAGATTACAATACCAACATGAAGAAAATTACACTAATATTAATAGGCATCCGTACACATATATTTTATTATATTATATTATATTATTATTACTATTATTATCTCTTCCATCACATCACGGATATGGATTTATCCAAAAATCCATATTGCGCTCATCGTATTTCCATACGAGACGCTCTCCTACCTGTCGCATTCTCTCACTGCTTTCTAGAATTTCCTCACCAAAGGTCCTAAGTTCTTGCACGTTTTCTGCACTCATTGGGGGTGCAGGTTCTAGGACTGGGTTCGGAATCTGGGGTGCGGGTTCCTGATATGGGGGTGAAAGTGCCTGAAATCGATAAGGATCTTCTAAGATCTCCCTAATGTAGTCATCTTGGTAATAGGGATCTAAAGGGTCCATACCTGGGTAGGCTCCTATGGGTGTGTCTTCATGGATAGGGTAACGTTGCACAAAGTCCCTATTATCGTCCCACCAGGGGTCGTAATTTGGGTCTAGGGGGTTTGGTGCAGGTACCCTAGGGATTTCCTCTGGGTTGAAGTCATGCATCTCCACTTGGTTTTCAGGGTTTTCTATCTCCATGGGTTGGTCTGGGATTAGTGGTTGTGGGGCTACTAGTTGTTCCAGACTTGGGTCAGCAGCAGTTGTAGCTAGGATATGAAAATTAGCTAGGCTTCTATTAAGCATATCCTGTGTATGGGCATCTGTCTTTCGCTTAGCGGCTGCTAAAACTCTTTGCTGTTGCAACTTTCGCATTCTTTTCCTACGTGCAAAGGCTTCCTTACTAAACCATCCTCGTTTCTTATGAGGGAATGGCTCTTCTGACTGAGCTTTAAAAGTAAACATTCCTTCTTCCTGATCAGCAGAATACCCAGAAAGGGCAGGCTGTGAAGAGGTACCTTCACTCCTAGGTGAATCAGACAACTGACGACTCATGTCTGAGGGTCCTTGATCACTCATACTGTAAACTAACAAATAGTCAAATAACACATAACACATAAATACAGTTATGCACGTATTTCCATAATTTATTTCCTAACACAAACTTTAGAATTTAAGTGTCAGAAGAACACTTTTTTGGCTTAGACCAGTGGCTAGGCTCTGACACCACCTTCTGTCGCAACCCCCGATCCCTTATCTGTCCCGGGAACGGGCGGACGCGAACTCAGAGTTCGGTGGTATCAGCTTGTTAATTTGGCAGCGGAAATTACATCAGGACCATAGTTAGGAAATGTTTATCAGAGTAAAACCACCATATTTAATATTAATAATCACGTGGGTAAAACCTAAGTTTCTTATTACAATACATTTATAGCGATAAACCCTATTTTATTGAATTTAAAACATCGTCTTTTAGGTAACTTTTATAGCCACATTTTTCCCAAGCCTTCAGTGCTCTTCAGCTGGCTTTTTACTAATTGGCTGTCACATTGTTTTACCTGAAACGCGTTTTAAAAACATTTGTCAGTGGGAAATACTGGTGAGTGAATCCCAATTTAATCAAGAAACATTTTAACAATTAAAACAATATTGAGAGCGATCACATTGTTTATTTCTACACAATTATTCATTCAGTACTGTCAATCCTGACTTGTGGGTCATATTACACATTGGCTAACTCGTTGTCCAATGGTAACGTACTGTCATCCCCGACTTACTACACGCTGTAGTAAATTTTGTATACAAAACCCCAACATACCGGCAGTAATTGAAGAGCTACAAAGACTCAATCACCGCCTAATCACATTGTAAAACAATTAAGGTTTTGTAAAATATTACAAAAAGGTTAACAAAAAGAGGATAAACTCACATTGCTATCTTAGATTTCTCGTAAGGGTTTCCTAGGAATAATCTATAATTTACACAAATGTACATAGGTTAGTATCATAACCTTTTGAAAATATTAATGATACCCTCCCCGAGACGGCATTCCAACAACTACGTCGGGCAGAACCACGACAGTTGTTACGGAACCCTAAATCAATCGGGCATCGTATCTATTACGAAACTGGGGTTATAATACTTACAACGGAGCAGAACCTTGCTAATTAGGGGGTATAATACCCGCGTATTATAAGCCTATTATCAGAATTTGGGAGAAAGAAGTTGTTGTGAGCGAATTCGAATTGCAATCTGATGCATTCTATTTATAGTTGCTGAACTGGACTCTCACGCGGCCCGCGTGAAAGATAAGGGGCGCTTACGCGGCCCGCGTCAACCCTGGTCAACAGGGTAGCTTGTCCGGGTCATCTACTAGGCTCGACACGATGATGACACGTGTCGGCCTGGGGTGTCTCCGCGTTGTTGATCTCTTGCGGCCCGCGTACACTTAACATAGGTCTTATGCGGCCCGCTTGAACTTAAGAAAATCTAAGGAATCCGGTTCTAACCTTGATACCGCCCGCGTAAGGGTTTGAGGTGGGTCTACGCGGCCCGCCTTAGCCCTAGATTTAAATTTTTAAATATTATTTTAAATACTATAACATATTTCGGGCTCGGTTTTCACATACGGGGTGTATTAAAAGACATAATGGGACATTTTAAAATATACCGGGGTGTCGGAAATATTATGAGAGTGTCGGTTTTACTGAGGGTTGTTACCATAATAATTCATACAACTTTTATGTTAAAAGATTATAAAAAAAGATGTAATTCGATTTCATTATTATTTATAACCTTCTGTAATACATGTATAAAGTTTTAGTAAGCTTGTTTTGGTATTTTTAGGCATGTTTGATTTGTTGGGGTTCAGTGAAACAGCATTATGAATTATTCCTAGCTTTGTCAGAACAATGAATATGAATTCAAGTATTAACATGTTTGCTGGGGAATGAAAAATAATGGGATTAAATTAATTCTTTCAAATTTTGGTAAGTAAAGGAATTCATTATTTGCTAAACCAAAGAAATTAGAATCTTCATCTCCCTCTCAACTTTAAAATCTGGTTCTGGGTTTTGGGCCCATTTTTATTTTATCGAGTATGGGGCCTAGTGAGAGAAGTTTCGGGCTGCATCTAAATTCTGATGGAAATTGTGAGCCCATATTTCCTTGCTGCTGGATTCATTGTGTTTGGATCTCAAGGCCCAATTCTCTGTTTCTTTATTTGAAGGCCCACTCAGTTTGGTTTGTGGAGTTGATTTGAGGGCCCTTTAAATTTGGGTTGTGGCGTATTTTTTGTGGATTTTCTGGCTGGCCGTTGTTTTGGTTTTTCCTTCTAGGGCCCACATGTATAGTATCCTTAGTAAAATATAGTTTTCTTGTTTTGAGATTCCCAATGTCTGTTTTGAGGTGTTCTATTTTTAGGAGTATCGGGGTATGCCCCCTTATTAACCCTGTAAGATAAATATTTTTGCCAGGCGAAAACTTATTTACCAAAAAAGAAAAAACTTCTGCACTATGAACGTTTACCATACAAAATATGGTGATCATAAGAATTACTTGTTCAAAACAAATCTTGATTTTGGACTGTTTTAGCAACAAATTTTGATTTTGGACTGATTTAGCAATTTGTGTAAAACCTCAGGGACGAATTTAGTAATTTTCTCTATTATTATTAAAAACTTCATATTTTTATGAAATAAATTGTATATATTATAAAATGTAAAATTTTTATAAGTATTATTAAATGTCGATTTTTTTTATAAAACGAATTGTATATATTATAATAAAGTTTTTTATTTATTAGGTAATTTTTACCGTCGTGCCTACGGGCGGGCGGGTTACCGGGTTTTCCCCGGAATTGGTGGTGGATGACATGGGTTACCCTCGGAGTACTCCGTTTGTCCAGTGTGTGCCCCGAGAGTGCTCGTGATTGATTTGTTGGTCGTTCAAAAAAAAAAAAAAAAAATTCTTATGATGTTGAAAAAAATGAATAGTTTTTTTTTTGTTAAAATTTCATTATGGTGTATTAATATCATATTAATTACCAAAAAAAACTTAATAAATTCGAAATGCATTATATGTATCATAATTAAAGTTTAAGATGACATAACGATAATACAATTATATGGAAAAAAATAACTAACAAATAAAAAATCATTTATTATATTTGAAGAAATTACTAGAACTTTAAAAAAAACCAACTTAGGTTTACATCACTATTAAAAAAGTCAAAATTACCATGATGGCATGAGGTAATATTTTAAGGTAAAAAATACATTCCACCTAAATTAATCGTTTTTTACTTAATGAAAAATTTGCTATCCAACATTTCGTAGGCCACCTGGAAGGTTCATGGAAACATGATGTAACTAAATATATGTATGTCATAAGAAATATGATGATGAATGGTGTATTTAAGCCACAATATACCATTCACATGCGGCATGCACAATTTACTTGTGCTACTTTTTCTTTATAAAGAAGATTTATTTTGAGGGGTGGCCTACAACACACGTAGCGGAGTACAAGATCTAACCCGTGTAATACAACTTCTGACCTCCACGGTCCTAGCTTGATTAAAACCAAAACAGGCGATTCATGGTCGTGTCGCGTCTAGTATACAATTCCTTTAACCGCTGGTCTTCGTGTCGCCTTTACGCCACTTGCCCTTCACATGCTTATTCTGTATTCCAGTCTTGACCATGTTTTAGTTTGATAAGTGATATTATACAAACATGCCCTTAATAATCCGCTTCATGTCAAAAAATCTACATGCATAATTATAAACATGTATATAGCAACGGATAGGTACAACCTATTATTAACCATGCTACAACCTACAAAGCCTTATGGTGCAATCTACTATGCTTTTTTCACCAAGCTTTGTAGCTTTTTCACCGAAACCATTCATAATTCATAAGCTAGTTATGGATGTGATAGATCTATGAATAAAAATATATAATTCAGAGATATGTTGCCAATGACCTCTACTCCGAGGGTAACCCGGGTCATCCATCACCAATTCCGAGGAAAATCCGGTAATCCACCCGCCCGTAGGCACGACGGTAAAATTACCTAATAAATAAAAAACTTTATTATAATATATACAATTCGTTTTATTAAAAAAATTGACATTTAATAATACTTATAAAAATTTTACATTTTATAATATATACAATTTATTTCATAAAAATATGAAGTTTTTAATAATAATAGAGAAAATTGCTAAATCAGTCCAAAAATCAAGATTTGTTGCTAAAACAGTCCAACTGCTATATTTAACTGCGTTTGTTTTTTGGACTGTATTAGCAAAACAAATTTTGATTTTGGACTGTTTTAGCAGCAAATCTTGATTTTGAACTGATCTAGCAATTTGTGTAAAACATCAGGGACGAATTTAGCAATTTTCTCTAAGTTAAATATAGTTTTCTTGTTTTGAGATTCCCAATGTCTGTTTTGAGGTGTTCTATTTTTAGGAGTCTCGGGGGTATGCCCCCTTATTAACCCTGTAAGATAAATAGTTTTGCGAGGTGAAAACTTATTTACCAAAAAAAAAAAAAAACTTCTGCACTATGAACGTTTACCATACAAAATAGGGTGATCATAAGTATTACTTGTTCAATTACGTATTTGACCTGATATACTCATATATCATTATCAATGAGGGTACGTGTGTTTTTCTATGTGTTCTTACTTTATATTTTTTCTTCTTTGTTATCCACGAATTAGGGGTGGTTGTTCCGCTTAAATTAAATGAAATTACAATTTCAATCCATATTTCTTACTAAAATAGTTTGTTTATACAATAATTTCATGTCATAAATTTACATCGAGATATATGGTAAACTGGCAATAAGCTGCGTCGCTACCCCTTTTTGAATAACAAAACTAAGTCTTTTAAAAACTACGTCCATAAATCTCGAGATCATAACATGGATAGCCTGGCGCTAGGAAACCAAAAGGATCAAAAGCAAATAGGATAAACACGTGCTGGTTGTCAATGCACGCTTTCTCGTGTTTGGTCACTTTGCCCGAAACAGCCTTTAAAGCAGTCTGACCCACCGTGAAAGCACTACTCTTAGGCCCACAAGCGAGGAAACCCCTGTTAGATTCACACATGCATGTTTTCCTCCTACCTATCCAAAGACTAAAATGTCGGCTGGTCGAATGGTAGATCTCCATTCCAATGGGTCAGTTAAGAAATTAACGGGTGGCTCTTTCTTAGCAGAAATACCAGCGTTCCTGAATATGTCAAAAGCGACATCCCTAACCAAATCATGTCGGTATTTGAACCTCAGGAGCTCTCTTCAATGAACTGCATACTCCCCAAAAGAATCCAAACACGCCTTATGACAAAGACGGCATATCTCATCAACTGGAAATAAAGGAATCATGAGGTGATACTTAAGGATAGTAGGGGGGGGGGGGATATTGCACGGTCCTCCCAACCGCTGGAGTGATCTCACTCCACAAGCTAGCTTAGCCCCATAGCTGCCTGGCGGTTACTACCCAACCGGAAGCGAAAGCCTGAGAGTCCATATCGGTCGTCTCAAAATCAAAGAACAGTACTTGTGGTATCATCATATTCATGGCCCAATGCTCATCGAGTAATGTTCGTAGAGTGTAATTTGTCCAAGTGAGTGTTCGTCGGGAATGTTGTTAGGATCACAGGATCCAAAAGTGTATCTCGTATGGATGCGGAAACATGAGAAAGAGTAGTCGCAATCGACGAATAAGCGTTTAAGAATCCACAGCAGGGGTTTTACCTGATGTCGAAGGTACAGCTGGTCGTACGCAAGTTGGGTATAGTTAAGATAAAGTTTGTCGTTGATCACATAGAAGTGTCACGCGGATAGATCAATGATAACAAGAATTCACCGTAGTAGCGTGGTTATGGTGTAAGTTTGTAGTGTCAAGGTTCACTGAGTCCTTCGTCAAAAGTTGTTAGACTCGCCCACATGCGAAGGAGGAGCAATTCACCTAGATCAATGAACTTAGATGGGTCTGTGATTCATCGAGTCGATAAGTAACCAAATTCGGGGAAATTTCCCTTCGGTCGGGCGAATGAATCCAAGATACGTCTGCGTAGTCGTGAGGTTCCAAAGAAAAGATGCGAAAACGTGTTCCAGAGAGTATGATCGTATCAACAATACATCACCACCCTTAAAGTTTCGGGGAGTGATCACCAATGATCGAGAGTCGAGCCTTCTAAATTCTTTAAGCTAGTGGGTGTTCGTTTCAGTGTCTCAGCATGGAGAAGCGAGAACGTAATGTCACTGTGGTAAGAGTGTGATGGTTTGGCCTAAGCCAATGGTAGAAATTTGACATATCATTAATCAACAATCATGTGTCGGTACAAAAGCTAGTGCAAAGGTTCCGCGTATTTAAGAAGGCTATCATGGAATTAAAATACGACTCTTGTGGTGTAAGGGGGGGGGGTAAGGTAAACGTATAGATTATCATGTTCGTCTTTAGGTTGAGTGATCCATATCTCCGTTCACGATTGTCCCGAAGGCTATCCCGACATTAAGAAGCATCCATTTGTTAAGTTAGATATACGAAGGTGTAAATCAAAGTAGAATGAGAGTTATCCATCCAACAGGGTAATGAGGGTAATCTTTGTGATCGGTGGGAATCGTGGTATGGTTGTTAGCGTTTCGTTAAATCGGTTGCCGATCGAAGAAAAAGGGGATTAGTGAGGTTCATACAAAGAGTTGAGTGAAAACAAGAGTTAAACAATAACCAGAAATTCGATCATCTAATCTGTTCTCTAGGGGCATTTCCAGTAGTGGTGTATGGCGGCACGACACGAAAGAGAAGTTCGTTGCATCACGGTCGCGGAAGTACATCACTTGTCCAAAACAAAATTTGGTTGGTAGGGTTTCGAGCTGCAAAACGACGAACGCATGTAACTGTGACTGTTTCGTTTCTGGTGAGGACGACCGTCGAAGATGATAAGGTTCGTCAACAGGGATGCGTGGGTATAGTCCTACTAAACCTGAGTTCGTTTGAGCCAGGTCTGGTCTTCGTGAATGTTGACGTACAATCCGAATGTACGGAGGGTCAGATGGCGACGTCATGTCGAGATAAGCGTATGACTAGCTAGAACACCTAAACAATGGTCGTAGTGGGGTGACGAGGGAACAGAAAAGAATTTGACCACCACTTGTCAAATTTCAAGTAAACATTCGGGTGTCATATAGAACGCATCAGGGTTAATAGACCGCATGCTACCATGCAACATAAACATACAATAAACAACATATCATGCAAAAGTAATCTAGCAAGTAGGCAATATAAACTTAAATCATACCACCTAAAGTGTTGAGCCTTGCACGTGGAGTGAAGCGTCGTTGTGGATCGTTGAGCACTGAACAGGTTATAGTCTGGTTTTTGTCAAAAAGAATTTTCTCCCTTTTAAAACCAAGTTCACTATAAACCTGGCTCTGATACCAATCTGTCACACCCCCAAAATCCACAAGCGGAGCATCACCGCAGGAGGCGTGACTGACCAGGATCAAGCCACCAATCATATTGAACAATATAGTAAAGTAAATAAAAGTTCAACCACACAATATAATTGGTGTTTAAAACAAGTTATTCAAGTTTAGGTTTATCAGCGGAAGCATAAAATGTAAAAGCCAAAACATAAGTCATAAGTTCATAAAGTTTAACATGGCACACAACGGTCCATGTCCCACAACGACTCCTCCCGCTCGTGCAAGCTCCAGCTAAGCATCTAACGACCTGCAAGGCATGTAACAACGAGTCAACAACAAAGTTGAGCGAGTTCACAGTTAGTGTTTACTATAAAGTTGTTCCAAAAAAAAACCATGAGTTCATTTGAAAACCATAAGTTAACCAGTTTCCATGTTTCCCAAACCATATCCATAATCAGTGGGGGCTTCCCCATGTGAACCACTAGACCCGTTACCATATCGACCACTGACTGAAGTAAGTTGGTGCCCTAACGTCAATGTCTATCATCATTGACTAGTGCCCAGATCCATTAGTTCATGCCTGTCCTCTGCGGCACGGTGTGAGGCTTGTCAAACCTAAATAGTGCTATCTAACTAATGACCCACTCGCCATTGGCCCGACGATTAAGTCGATATAAAATGAGGGACTTCATGATAGAGTTGTTGGTCTAGTATCAGTGTTATCACCCTTCAATAAAGAGGATGTGTACGTAATCTCCAAACCAGGAGATTATGCAAGTTCTGATTAAGTTCTTAGTACATGTCATCACCCTTCAATAAAGAGGATGTGTACGAAATCTCCAAACCAGGAGGTCACGCAGTTTCAGATTTAAGTCCTTAACCCATTCCCAACCCCTGGAAATCCCATGCCTTGTAGAAAGTGTGAACTCACCTCGGTTTGCTCGGTATGCTTAACTACTTGTTTCAAGTTAATCAGTCAAAGCCTATGATATGCACGTATACACAATCAGTTTATGTTCGTATTGTTTTCGCGTAAGTTAATCTCATAGAATGCATGAAAGGTAGAGATCACTGATTAATACGTAGCGGTTATATAATACCAACAAATCCATAGTTCACAAGTAGGTTGTGTAACAATGTCTAACAGTTAAGTGTATAGGGTATAAGAACCAAATCATGTTATTTGAACAAAGTGAACATCATTAACAGTAAGTAACATACTCAATTACCAATATTCATGCATTTTAATAACTTCTTAACCTACTGTTCATGATAAGCTTCACGGCGAAACTCCCAAGGTTTCGTCGATAAGGGCCACGACGAAAGGTCATGACGAAACACTCCAAGGTTTCGTCGGGGTATGGGGGTTTCGTCGAGATAAAGGGTTTCGTCGAGTAATCATGATCATCACCAACAGTTACGTATCACAGGAACCCTAATTATTATCTGACAGTTACGTTACTTTATCAATCAATCACTAATCAGATCAATTCATACAATCACATAAATTACTCGATAATCATACGATCAGAACCAGTCATTCAATCATCATACATTATAAGCAGCTCGTTGTGATTATCAAGCATTCGTCAACATCTTTTAACATGAAACCCTAGTCTGCTAAACAATCATTTACACGTTATTCGAATCTTAGAGACATCAAACATCCATTATCATATCATACAATCCTAATCCTTGATTAATGAGAGCACTAGCAGATTATATCCATTCTTAAATACATATGCAAGACATTTACAAGTGACACACATATAACAAACACATGCCTACTGACAATTTCCATGCACATGAACAATATGGCCGACAATTTATGAAGTGATCCTTATCACTTTGGCTGCACTCCTAAGGCTTTTCACATGCAAGGCTATAGGGTATTGACCAACAAAATAAAACAATTAATGATCACACTAACCGAGATGTATAGTGACCGAAACAAAGGATTGGATTGATTCAATGATGATGATAGTTGCCGTCGGTTTGTAGAGAGAGATCTAGGGTTTTCGATGTTACGTCTAGGATGTCAAGAAGTTATAAATTAATAAATTTGGGCCGCGAGTTATACTGGGCTGGGCCCAGCTTGACGAAAGACCTCCTCTCATGGCGAAACTCCTGTTTCGTCGAGCCTGAAGATGATGAAACTCATCTTTCATCGCTGAGGGTTTTTGTCGTGAAGTGAGGGTGACGAGAGTCTATTGTTTCATTGAGTTAGGATTGCATGTGATAAGTCTAATTCCATCTTAAAACAATTAATTGTTTCATTACTTAACCAAGTAATACAATACATATATCAAATGTGCACAGTACAAAGCAAACAATCACAATATGAGAACACCGGTGTGAAACAAGTAACGTGCCGAAGAAAGACCTTGAAAACTCGAGTTGTCACATTATCCTCAACTTGAAAGAAATTTCGTCCCGAAATTTAGCACGTGGTTACTGAGGAAGCTAGTTAAGTTGCGTGTTTTCCTGGGGTATCACACTGGCCACTGGGACACCCCAAGTGGTTGATACTTAAGGATAGTACGGTACTCCACCGGCGACATATGCTACCTAACCCATCTATAGGTATAGCAAGAAGAAAATCTCGTGCATGTGGTGCTCGTAGTCACTCAAAACCGGCTATTTGTTTAACGGTCAAGTCAAACTGTACTTTAATGTCGTGGACAGTTTTACTAAAAAGAGCACTCGCTAATGCATGTTGGGCTTTAGAGGGATGTCCTTATTAGTGAAACCGCCGAAGTCAAAGCTTGGAATCGTATCACGAAGACAAGCTAAAGCACAAACATTATCAGAATCCATACCACATATGCCACTGTCTCTTAAGATGTGGTCCTGTAGCACCCAAGATTGGGCCCTCGAGGCCACAAAAGCATAGGATGAAGCCTCTACAGCCGAATACAACTCCAAACCCCCAAACCTAATAGGTAAGGAAGCAAGTCTCCACTGGAAGTCTCCAAAGACAGGACCTCCACAAACCACCAATTACTCAATCGCCTCACACAAACCTTTGTGTAAGACCCTTAATCTATTTTATACGATTATCATATAAATTCCGACTATAATAGGGTAGTTATAGTTAAGCATACACTTAAAAATACGAGTTTGTTAAAACATTTTAAACTTCAAAACATTTTAACATAACATGTATAAATTCGCCGTTTAAAAGTGACGACGAAACTTTTTGCGGAAGCTTGATTCTTGATTGTGTTCGGTTCCTCGTTGAGCTTGATCGTCCTCCGGAACTTTACATAATACCTACATTTCATAAAAACATGAAATGATTTAGTCATATGATGTTTAAAACAAGTTTAAACGAGTTCGCAATGCAAAACCATTCAACAACAACAATTTGCAGAGATTTCAGGTCGTCGCGTGCCGCGACCATGTTTAGCCACCTTCGTCGCGTGACGCGAGGCCTTAGTTTCGACAGAATGTTTTGGTTCTGATGCTGCATATTTTCAGCACTCCAAGTTTTTACGCAAACGAGCATAACGTGCTCATTTTTTTATCCTATTTGACTCACGTTTCTTCCAACATGATCGTAATTTAATTCTCCATAACACGGAGTTAAAATCCGACATCCGGATTAAATAAATTTGAGACTTTTAAGCCTTCGGCTTATTATCTTTTTACCAAAATTTGACCCGTTCATGTATTTATCAAACAAACATGTTTGTTTGACTCCAATTTCTCATGAACCTTATATTTTCGATATTTTCTATAATATTAGGTTCAAATCACGGGTTTCATAAGTATTTTAAACCCATTTTCATTCATATGCTTATTTTGACCCGTTAAGGGATTTTAGGCATATTTTTGATATAAATCGCTTTCATTCGTTTCTAGGATTATATTACCACATTTCTTATCAATTAATCGTCCTCCACAACTATATTTGTGGCGGATTTAATGTGGTGCTTTATGTATTCCGAGTTTTACCCCTCGGATTATCATTTTACGGCAAAGACTCATATAGAGTCATTTGACCATAGATTTACACCTTTCGCTTTTTTATACTTATTCTAAGTATTTAATTGATCATAAAACTCGTTTCCAAACAACCTTTAAGGGTCGTTTGCTCGATTTAGCTTACAAGGGCGTTTTGGTCAATTTTAGTCCTTTTACGACGAAGGACTTTTAAGTACTTTTTTGACCAAAAATCCGACTTTTCACTATAATCTTGTTTAGAAACCATTGCGTTTCAAAAAACATTATGATTATAATTTAAATTATTAGGTTTACCTAAAAGATAACCAAATGTTCATTTTGACCTTGTCTAACTCTTATAGAACCTCAAGTTCTAAATGATGAGTTGAATCATTATACATACCTGATTCGGATCAATATATTGACCCGTTTTAATGTTTTGCTTAATAATCGCTACTTAATAGCAATGCAATTATCCATTCGCTATTTACTCTTGTAATTATACAACTCGACAAAATCATTAGTCGATATTGTCAAAGGGTGATATTTTCACTGTTTGACCCGTTTGGTCCAAGTGACCGTTTATCTTTGCGAGATGGTATTTATTATCATCTCGTCTACATGACTTGCTCCGGTTTACACCGTATGGTTATTTTACTTATAACCCATTTTCTTGACCCTTTTGACCCATTATGGCTTACGCCATAAAGTGTCTTTCAACAACTAACGGTTGTCATCAACGAGTGACCAAATTTCCGTTTTACCCTTTTTATTTATGTTGGTTTACCCTATAAGGTAACCATTCAATACTCATTATCTATTAGTCATTTCACGACTAAATAATCGAAATAGTCCTTTTTAACCATTAAACATGGTTTATTAGCATTGTCTTTGTTCTGAACCGCACATGTCGTGTCGGAACATCATAATTCAAACATGACTTTCTATTATTTATAACCTATAAAACCAATAGGTATTAAATAAAAGTTGTAAGCATTACTTACCTTGCATCCAGATTTTGCTTTTTCCTTCTTTCTTGATTCGTTTGACCCACTTCATTCCCAAGCTTCCACCTAGCTTGTCAAGCGTCAAACTATCATTGAAATTTGTAAGATGGTTAGATTTGTCATAATCATTTACGACTATTCCATCCTACGATTCTTATGTCGAATTTATCATTCGATCATATCATTGGTCAATTATCCGGTAAGCATCATTCTTATGCTACCGTTTTTAACCACTTTATTAACCAAGTTCATGTAATCGAATTTCATCAATTTAACACAACTTTGATCATTTTTAATACATAATGATATCATACATCATTCAACATGAATATATCATCGATTTTTCATCTTATCATACTAAACTCACTACTTAGCAAGTATGATTTATATACTTAAACACCTAATTTGTTCAAGTATCATCTTATTAATTTCAGATATGATGATTCTAATCAGAATTATATCATCAATTTCATCATATGATTAAAACCCACTTATTATAGTGTGGTAAATCATCTAATCATTCCATTCATGACAATATATGTATAATTTTCACTTAGGGTTTTGTTTTTAAGCAACTATACATCAAATTTCACAACTTCAAGAATCATCAAAATTTTACATACCTTATGATCCCCTAGCTTGGGTGATCATTAATTCACGTTTAATTATGAATTTGAGCTTCGTTTAAGCTTCCAATTTGATGATTTTATTAGAAGTTAGGGTTTTCTTGTCACACCCCAACCGATGACGGAAACATCGGAGCACGGCACTGAGCGAAACAGATTGTCCAGGAGAAATCCATAACAACTAAATTACCAGATATTTAAATATTATGTCCCATACCATAACATACCAAAGTAAATAGTTATTACAGACTTTCTCAAAGACAAATAACATGTTTCGACAACTCAGATTTTATTAGATTTGTTTCTAGACTCCATCCTAGCTTGATTTTCCAGCAAGTAACAAGCAAAGCATCCTAAACACCTGTCACATACGTTAAAATAGAGGTCAATACACATAGTGTAAAGGTGAGCATACAAGTTTAATAGTAATAATAGATTTTGAATTCGTTTACGCATAACCACCATGTAACATGAAGCAAAGTGAAGGCTAGTAGGTTATCGACAATGAAATATGCACAGACGTGACTGCGAGTTGTAGAATGCGCAACACATATCCCCACTGGGACACGTGAAGTAAAGCCCTTAACAACCCCTGTCCATGACAGGTGCTGAGTCCAAACTATAGTACTATCATTGCTAAGGTGTCAGGCAACAATCACATTTGACACACAACGCAATGTGATTTGAATAAGTAACGTATGTAGCACCCAAAAGTGCGTAAAGCAAAAAAGGTTCGAGTATACTCACAGAGATAGTAGTGGCTAAACACAATATGTGATTGGATTGAAGGGAGCGCTAGAGTAAGCCTGATTACAGAACGATAGCATAAGCGATGAACGGCACGTTAATCGGTGAAAAGTGGCTAAGTGTTGAATGGTAATCTGATCGGATGGCAATTCGATCGGATGGCCATTTGATCGGATGTCAATCCGTTCGGATGGTCATCCGATTGGATGGCCATTCGGTCGGATTGACATTCGTTTGGGATGGATGTGTTTGTGTATAATGGCTTTGAAGTTTTCATTGTAGCATTTTAAAATCAGAGAAGTATCTCTACCCTTCAGGTTGATCGATCGAACGGTAGTTCGATCGGATAGCGATCCGATTTGCGAGACATTCAGTTGAGAACAAGTTCATAGTAGGTCGGTCATTCGATCGGATGGCAATCCGTTAGAACTGATGATCTTTGAAAATTATGAAAATGATTAAGTGTTGAATTCTAAATGTCAACCGATCGGATTGCCGTTCGATCGGATGGCAATCCGATCAGACGGCAATCCGTTCGACATTCAGATTGTTTGAATATAGAGAAAATGTTTAAGTGTTGGAGGCTCAAGTGCAATCCGATGGGATTGTTGTTCGATCGGATGGCACTCCGATCGGACGGCAATCCGTCCCAACGAGCTGATCGTCTTGAAACTTGATTATTTTGAAAAGTTTAGCGGTTTGCTTGAGACGGTATGATAACGTACTGAACAACAGAACCTCGTCAAGTCCCAAGTCGTCCGATCGAACAGGAATCACCCTAATCCGATCAGTTAACTGTTCTTGACGGTTGTTCATGTTCAATCCGTAATCAGTTGTCTCTTTGATAGAAATCAGATCTCAGACCGACACTTCACTAATAAATTAGTAGAAGACCTGTATGAGCTCCGATTCTATCGGTTTTGAGTGCATTGAGTGTAAAAGAGTTGAAAGAAAGTTGGAAAAGTATCTTTCAATCTTTTTAACTTTGAAAATGTTTAGATCTAGGTGAAAACAATGTTAAATCTTGTGGAATTCCTTCAGATCTGAGTTATTCTTGGTGGGATGAGGCCAAAGCTTGAAGTTCAGAAGAACTCCATGATGACATCATCCTAAAACACCTAAAATCCGCTGATTTCACGGTTAAAAGTTAAAATTCAAAGGAGAAAATGATGAAGAAGGGTGTGTAGATCATAGAAGTACAAGATTTAAGTTGAAAACTTACAAGAATCATGAGAAATTGAGAGAAAAGAGGGCTTGAGCGTGCTGGTCGAACGAGAGAGCTGTCACATCACTGTTGGTGATGTGACAGGGGTATTTATAGGTTGCCAAAAGAGGAAAAAGGAGCTGGTGTCGGATCGAATGTCACTCCGATCGGATGGCCATCCGATCGGATGGCTATCCGATCGGATGACCATTCGATTGAATGGTCATTCGATCGAGTGGCTCCGGCGAGTTGCGTTTGGACGTTTCGTTTTGCGTTTTGAGCGTTGCGATGCGTTTAAGCGAGTGTTGATTAAGCGATGCGATAGATTAATAATTGTTACACAAATACTATATCTAACATACAATCTTCCTAATACTTGCGTTTAGCGTTTGCGATTGAATTGCTTTGCGATAGTGTTGCGATTGCGTTTCGTGTAATCACCACCAAACATAAAGTAAACATGCACAAACAACACATAAGTAGCACACACACGTAAAACAATATACAGAATAACATACAGACTAATAGGTTCTGTACTACGATTGCGATTGCGATGCGATTAGCGATGAAGCGATAAAACATGCGATAAACATCGATTAAACCTCGATTATTAATAGATACTCCACATAATACAACTAAAGCAATTACATAAAAGGATTGATTATAAGTCAATGAAGTAAAGTCAATAGTTAAGAAAGGAGTGACAGATCGTAATTAGCAATCTTTTCTTCCTTTGACTTTGACTTTCGTAACACGGGTTGTTATAGCCTCCCCTACTTTAGGGAATTTCGTCCCGAAATTAGGCCTTAGGCATTACGAACAACTGAGGGTACTTCACCTTCATGTCACTCTCGAGTTCCCAGGTGAACTCGGTGCCTCGTTTGCCTTCCCAACGGACCTTCACAATGGGAATGCTTGAGCTTCTGAGCTTCTTGGTTTCTCGATCCATGATTTCGACAGGCTTCTCCATGAAGTGTAATGTTTCGTCCACTTGTAGGTCCTCAAGTGGAACTTGTAAATCCTGCTCGGCTAGGCACTTTCTGAGGTTCGATACATGGAAAGTCGGGTGGACGTTGCTAAGTTCCTCCGGTAGTTCGAGTATGTAGGCCACCTTTTCGATCCTTTCCTGAATCTTAAAGGGTCCAACATATCGAGGCGCGAGCTTCCCTTTCTTGCCGAATCTGATCACACCCTTCCAAGGTGATACCTTTAGGAGTACGTTATTGCCAACGTCAAATTCAAGGGGCTTGCGGCGTCTATCGGCGTAACTTTTCTGACGAATCCGAGCTTTCAGCAGATTGTCTTGAATTTGGAGGATCTTGTCATTCGTTTCTTGCAGCAGCTCAGGACCGGTTATTTGCGCATCTCCGATCTCATGCCACACAATCGGCGATCGACATTTCCTTCTGTATAGTGCCTCAAATGGTGCCATTTGTATGCTAGAATGATAACTGTTATTATACGAGAATTCGACCAAAGGTAAGTGCGCATCCCAATTACCACCGAAATCTATGACACACGAGCGAAGCATCTCTTCAAGGGTACGAATCGTTCTTTCAGTCTGACCATCGGTTTGGGGATGGAATACGGTACTTAGATTAAGAGTAGTACCGAGAGCAGATTGAAACATTTCCCAAAGACGCGAGGTAAACTGACCATCGCGGTCAGAGATGATGCCGCGAGGCGTCCCATGTCGACAGATAATCTTGTCGGTGTAGATTCGGGCTAATTTTTCTACCTTAAAGTCTCCTCGTATCGGCATAAAATGAGCAGATTTAGTCAGACGGTTAACAACAACCCATATGCTGTCGTGACCTGATGGCGTGCACGAAAGTTTCGTTATAAAGTCCATAGCTATACTTTCCCATTTCTACATAGGGATCTCAGGTTGGACAAGTAAGCCAGAGGGTCTTTGCTGCTCGGCCTTGACTTTCGAGCAAGTCAGGCACTTCAAAACATAGATAGCGATATCTTTCTTCATGCCCGGCCACCAGTACTTGTAGCGAAGGTCCTGGTACATCTTATCGGCACTGGGATGAATCGAATATCGAGATTTGTGGGCTTCGTCCAGCAGAAATTATCGTAAATTGGTACGCTTGGGGATCCAAATTCGGTCTAGATGATGGAATATACCATTCGATTTATTCACTAGCTGAGCGCCATCGTTGAGAATCCTTTCGTTCTTTAAGGTGCGTTCGGTGAAATAAGCATGTTGAGCATCGCGGATAATAGTTTCGAGAATATGCTGGGCTTGGATATTACGAACGCTATGCAAATAGTTTCGTCTGCTTAGAGCATCGGCAACGACATTTGCTTTGCCAGGATGATAGCAGATCTCACAGTCGTAATCATTGAGAAGTTCTACCCATAGGCGTTGACGCGTATTCAGTTCTTTTTGGCTGAAGATGTGTTGTAGGCTCCTATGGTCGGTGAAGACCGTACACTTGGTACCATAAAGGTAGTGTCGCCAGATCTTCAACGCAAAAACAACTACGCCTAGCTCGAGGTCATGGGTTGTATAGTTCTTCTCATGGACCTTGATCTGATGAGAGGCGTAAGCGATAACCTTGTCTCGTTGCATGAGAACACAACCAAGACCAAGGTTTGAGGCATCACAATAGACAATGAAATCATCGTTTCCGTCGGGCAGAGCGAGAACGGGAGCATTGCAGAGCATATGCTTGAGAGTTTGAAAGCCAGTTTCTTGTTCGGTTCCCCAAACAAAAGGCTTGTCTTTACGTGTCAAGGAAGTAAGCGGAACAACGATTTTCGAGAAGTCAGCGATGAATCGACGGTGATAGCCCGCCAATCCGAGGAACGAACGAACATCGGATGGTGATTTTGGAGTAACCCAGCTCTTAACAGCTTTAATCTTCGCGGGGTCTACGTGTATACCTTGACTATTGACGATGTGACCGAGGAATTGAACCTCCTTTAGCCAGAATTCGCACTTGGAGAACTTGGCGTAGAGTTGATTCCCTTGGAGTAGTTCGAGAACCAAACGTAGATGCTGTGCGTGTTTGGTTTTCGACTTCGAATAGATAAGGATGTCGTCAATGAATACGATGACGAAGCGGTCAAGAAATGGTTTGCACACACGGTTCATCAGATCCATGAAAACCGCAGGAGCATTGGTTAAACGAAAGGGCATTACGACGAATTCATAATGTCCATATCGGGTTCGGAAAGCGGTTTTCGGTATATCTTCTTCCTGAATGCGTAACTGGTGATAGCCTGAGCGTAAATAGATCTTCGAAAAACACGTAGCACCTTGCAATTGATCAAACAAATCATCGATTCGAGGCAGGGGACAACGATTCTTGATAGTCAGCTTATTCAACTCCCTATAATCGATGCACATCCGGAACGACCCATCCTTCTTTTTGACGAAGAGAACTGGCGCGCCCCAAGGAGAGGTGCTAGGGCGAATAATGCCTTTGTCAAGTAATTCCTGAAGCTGACTCGAGAGTTCACGCATTTCGGACGGAGCGAGGCGATAGGGAGATTTAGCAACAGGATTGGCTCCCGGAATGAGGTCGATACGAAAATCAATATCACGACTCGGGGGTAAACTAGGTAAATTATCAGGAAAGACCTTAGGAAAATCATGAACCACAGGCACCTTGTCTATTGCCTTAACTACCTTTTTCTCCGCTACTACAACGTGCACTAAGAAAGCTTGGTATTCCTTGCGGAGATACTTGCTTGCTTGAACACGCGACATGAGCTGGAGCTTCTTCGAAGCGACTTCACCATAAACACACAGTTGATCACCATTAGCGAACGAGAAACGAATCATCTTATCGAAGCAAACAACTTCAGCATGATTCTCACGAAGAAAATCCACTATGACATCAAAACTACCAAGCTGCCTCGGAATGAGATCGATAGGAAAGATGTGATTGTTGAGTTCGAAAGTACAATCACGAAGAACAAAATTGACAGCGACGGTTCTTCCAGTGGCAACTTCAACATCGAATGTTGAGGGGAGATGGGCGCGCTTACGATTAAGGAGCTTTTCGAATTCAAACGATACAAAACAGTTATCGGCTCCAGTATCAAATAAACACGAAGCATATATACCATTCACAAGGAACATACTATTAACCACGTTGTTTTCTGCTTGGGCCTGGCGAACGTTGATGTTGAAAGTACGTCCGCGGGCTGCTGGTTGCTGTTGCTGCTGAGGCTGCTACTGGGGCTGCTGCTGTGGCTCTTGCTTCACCACTCGATTGGGGCACATGTTTGCGAAGTGGTTGGGATCACCACAGGCAAAGCAAGCTCTAGCGTGGATTGCGGGTGCAGGAGCCGCTTGTTGGCCTTGAGGAGCGGGAAGTAGAGCTTGTTGAGTGACGGGTGGTCCGTAGGACAACCCTTAAACGAGCTAAAAATACATACATCTCACGCTTTATATGGTTAATTGTTTGAACATGATGCGGGTTTTATGAAGGTTTGCAGGCAATAAAGGTCACAAGATGCGGGTTTTATGAAGCTTGGATGGGAGTTACATATGGTGGAAACAAGATAGGCCATGAGGGTTTTCAAGAGAAAAACAAAGAAAGACAAGTTCAGTCATCGCCGTAACCTACGACAAGTGCCGTAGGCTACGGCACTCATTGATGCCAAATTTGTCCGCCGTAGTCCAGTTGTTCCATGGCGTAAAAGAATATTGGGCACCGTAACCTACGGCGCCAGCCGTAGGCTACGGCGCCATATTGATTCTCCGTTGACCACTGACCGCCGTAAGCTACGGTGGGAAGCATAGCTTACGGCGCTGACTGAAGACCTTGTGTAACTTATGCATTTATTGACCATTTGATGAGGTTTTTAAGGTTCCAATCATGCTATTTCGGTTATCTATCATCTAGAGACGAGTGGGGAGGGTTCTTGTTGCTTGAAGACATTGGTTAATCATTATTTTTATGTTTTTAATTTGCTTAAAGATTAAGACTTTGTTGATGATGTTTGTTCGGGCCATGAGTGGCTAAACTCTTGATGACTATCATTGGGTAACAACCTTACATTCTAGGAATCTGAGTACTTAGTTCCCTTTTATCACAACAAGTAATCACACTTGAACTATGTCTATGTAGTTCTTTCTAGTGAATGATAGCATAAATGTCAAAGCAAACCGGAAACTAAAGATGGTCATTTGTCTCTTAATTGTTTACAAACCAAACTTTCATTTTGCAATTGGAATAGTAATCTTAGTTTTTAAAACTTAATCAACCAATCCAACTCTTTGAATTTACTTTCATTGCCATTAGTTTAATTTTAGTTAACTTAGAGAAACTTTTAAATAGCACATATTCCACAAACTCCCTGTGTTCGATACCCACTTACCACTAGCTATTAGTAGTATTTGGATTAAATTTGATTGTGACCACGACATCACGTCAAATTTTGGCGCCGTTGCCGGGGAGTAGTGCGCAACGTGTGTTAATTTAGTAGTTTTGTTTGTTATTTTTGGGTTTACGCTGGTTGTGTTTAGTGTGTAGGTACTACAGGTGTATGCATACTTGGGGCTCCCACAAGTCATCAACACTATCGTTTGATCCAGAAATCGAAAGAACTTTGCGGCAAAACCGAGTTTTATTACGCGAAAACAAGATCATTGGTTCACCCACTTCACCCATTACACCTAGAAACATCATGGCTGACTCACAAATTCCACCCACTACGGGTCAACCAACTTCATCGTTCATTCCTACATCAACGCAACCTTCACCAAACACCACCATTCCAAATTCCACTACCGACCTTATGCCACCACATGATGTTACACAAACCAACACTACACCACCTATTACTACCCAAGTCGAACCTACCCTTACATTTAGCCCTGCTTCAACAATTCCACCACTTTCACATTTCTTTCCAGCTTCGGGTCAATCATCCTCCACCTATTCAATACCATCAAATTCAACTGTTATTCATACTACATCTACATACCGACCACAACCAAACTAATCGGGTTTCCATTATTCATCTCTTCCATTCGTGCAATCTTCGGGTATAGGAGGAGATGGTTATGATGATGGGTATGAAGAAGACTTTAGAGGATATGAAGAAGAAGGATTCTACTATGGGGGTGATGGAGGTAATTTGGGACCTCAAGGAGTAGCGGGTCAACAAAGTCAACCATTGCAACAAATTCAAGACATGGGTAGGCCACCGGTTAGGGTACAACATTTTCGGCCACAAGGGTCACAGTTTCAAAGACCAACGCCGTTATAACAAGCCCGTCCACAATATTCACAATAATTTCAAAGGCCGGTTCAACAACCACCAATGCAACAACATCAATTTCAGCCACCATTTGCACCTCAAGTGCCTATGCAAGGGCAAATGGGTCTCGTACGTCCAAGAGTTCGGTTGGGTGTACCAAGAAGACATATTCGCGAACATGCAAGAGGTATAGAAGCAAATTTTAGATCGGTGATCGCTCATAATCCTTCACCAGTAGTTATCCCTCAAAATGATCAAGGGAGGACGTTTGAAGTGCGAACGGATTCGTTACAAAGTTTGCCAAAGTATAAGGGTCTAGCAACGGAGGAGCCGTATTTTCATTTGGAGGCTTACGATTCGATTTGTAATACTATTGGGGGTCAAGGGTTCTCAGCCGATGATGTTAAATTGGTGCTATTCCAATTTTCCTTAGAAGACAAGGCAAAAAAGTGGTTCTATACATTACCTTCGGCATCTATCTATACATGGGCAGAAATGTAACAAATCTTCTTGGATGAATTCTTCACCGCTCAAAAGATAAATGATGCTAGAAAGAGTTTGAGAAGTTTTCAACAACAAACGGGTGAAATGTTTCATGAAGCATTCGAGAGGTTTAACATGATGATAAAGAATTGCCCTCGTCATGGGATAGAGCTATGGGAATTGATGAATGCATTTCATGAATGGTTATGTTCCGAAGATGCGCGTGACTTAATGTCTATCACGAATGACACTTTTGGCACAAATTATGAGCAAGATGACTGGGAATTTTTGGAACAAATGGTGGTCACATAAAAAAGAAAAGCTCAAGCATTAAGGAGAGCACGACCGGCCATTACTCGAACTCAAGTGCATGCGGTAGATGATGGTAATGTTCAAACTTCGAATCAAATTTATGATGTTTGTGCGCTTTGTAATGAGATAGGGCATGCGGCTGAAAATTGCCAAGGAGTGGAAGGGCAATATGAGGAGGTGAATGCATTGCAAGGGCAAGGAGGGGGTGGTAGAAATTATAACATGAACTCCAATACTTACCACCCCGGCTTAAGAAACCACCTAAACTTTAGATATGGAAATCCCTCAAACCAAGCCAACCCAAATTTTCAAGGAAGTCAAGGTAACTTTGTTCCACGCCAACCTTTTAATAATCAAGGTGGATACCGAGGTGGGAACAACCAAGGGTTTCAAAGACAATATCAAACGGGTCAAGAGCAAGGGGGTCTTCGGGTGGAAATGAGATGATGGAGATGTTGAAGACAATGCAAGCGGAGATGCAAAAGAGGTACCAAATGGATGATGCTCGCATTCAAAAGGACGAGATCCGTGATAAAGCTATTCAAACTTTGACCACCCAAATGGGTCAACCCGCAACCGAAGTGGCGGACTTGAAAAAAATTAAAGGTCAGTTACCAAGCGACACTAAGGTAAACCCTTCTCATAATTCTTCTCGTGGTAATAATAATATTAATATTAATCATGTAAGTGTCTTGAGAAGTGGGAAAGAGTACAAAACCAATCCTTCACCGGATTTGGTTGATGGGGTGGTCAAGGATATAATGGGTCAAGAAAGTGAGGAAGAAAATGAAACACCTAATATTTCTTCTAAAAAACCCAATTTTGAAAAACCTGTAAATAATGAAGAAATAAAAGATAAAAATGAGGAAGGGGGATCTAGTCAAGAACCATTTCCCTCGGCTTTGTTAGATCCGGGTAAAAAGAATTTTATTTCAAAACGGGGTCCTCAAAAGGAAGAGATGTGGGAGGCTTTTAAGCAAGTTAAGTTTAATCTTCCTTTACTTGAAGCAAGCAAGCAAGTACCCGCTTATACCAAATTTTTAAAAGAATTGTGTACTCAAAAGAGGCAACAAAAAGTGCCTAAATTGGTTGATTAGACGGAGCGGGTAAGTGAGGTTTTGAAAGGAGATCTTCCTCCTAAGCTACAAGATCCGGGAACGCCCCTTATTAATATTCAAGTTGGGAATTTTCAAACTGCAAGGGCGTTACTAGATCTTGGGGCTGGAGTGAGTATTCTACCGGGGGGGGGGGGGGTTATATGACCAATATGATTTTGCTCCATTGAAACGGGTCGAGACAACGGTGGTATTAGTCGATTTGTCTCATAAACTTCCTCGGGGTATAGTGCGGGATGTTATAGTAAAAGTTGACGAATTTTAATATCCCGTTGATTTTCTTGTGTTAGATTACTCGTCCGCGGACCCAATTCAACAACAAAATGTTATTTTGGGTCGGCCGTTTTTGAACACCGCTCACGCCGTAATTGATTGTCGCTATGGTACGTTCGACATGACGTTCGGTAATAGAAAAATGTGGTTAAATGTTTTTACTAACGTTGCTAATTCTTTTAGTGGTGATGAGTGTTTTCTAGCAGATTTCATCGATGGGTGTGACCCGCATGAATATGAAGAAGAGATTTTGGAGTCGTGTATGTGTGATGTTCTTTGCAGGTTCACGCATGTGCATTGGAGATGGAAGAGAAGGAGCAAGAGGCTCTAGCGGTCAAGGAAGGAAGACCGCCATGGACCCACCAAATGGAAAATTTACCGGTGGGAATCGATTCGGGTACAAAGCCTTCTCTAGAATGTCCACCAAATGTGGAATTAAAGGAGCTACCAAAACACTTGAAATATGCATTTTTGGGGTAGAATGACACCTTACCGGTGATCATTGCTTCTAACTTGGAGGAAGCTCAAGAGGAGGATTTGTTGCGGGTGTTGAAGGCTCATAAGGTGGCAATTGGATGGACGATAGCCGACCTGAAAGGTATTAGTCCATCCATTATCATGCACAAAATCATCACAAACGAAGATGCAAAGCCCACCCGTGAAACACAAAGAAGGTTGAACCCGAACTTGAGAGAGGTGGTAAAGAAAGAAGTTATAAAGTGGTTGGATGTGGGGATTATTTATCCCATTTCGGACAGTGCGTGGGTAAGTCCGACTCAGGTAGTGCCTAAAAAGGCTGGCATCCAAGTAATAAAAGATGAACAAGGCGAGCAAATTGCCACCCGACCGATCACCGGGTGGCGAGTTTGCATTGACTATAGAAAATTAAACGCCGCTACCTCTAAGGACCATTTCCTGTTACCCTTCATTGACCAAATAATTGAAAAACTTTCGGGTCAAAAATATTATTGCTTTTTGGAAGGGTATTCGGGTTATAACCAAATTGCTATTCACCCGGATGACCAACACAAAACCACGTTTACATGTCCATATGGTACATTTGCTTTTCGGTGAATGCCGTTTGGACTATGTAACGCCCCGGCCACTTTCCAACGATGTATGATGAGTATATTTTCGGACATGATCGGGGAGTCTCTTGAAGTGTTTATGGATGATTTTTCCATTTTTGGCCCAAGTTTTGAGTCCTGTCTTGATGAATTAGAAAAAGTTTTAAAAAGGTGTGTTGAGACAAACTTGGTGCTAAGTTGGGAAAAAAGTCACTTTATGGTTAAAGAGGGTATTGTGTTGGGTCATGTGATTTCGGACCATGGGATGGAGGTAGATAAAGCAAAGATTCAGGTAATTTCATCTCTACCTCCACCAAAGAATGTTAAGGGGGTGAGATCATTTTTGGGACATGCGGGATTTTATAGAAGGTTTATTAAAGGTTTTAGCGTAATTACAAAACCTTTATGTAATTTGTTGTTGAAAGATGTCCCTTTTGATTTTACTAACGAATGTTTGCAAGCGTTTAATGTTTTGAAGGAACAGTTGGTGAAAGCTCCTATCTTGCAACCACCGGATTGGTCGAAGCCGTTTGAAATTATGTGTGATGCTAGCGATACATATATGAGCTTGGTAATGTGAGGGGAGGGGGTTTGGTCTTTAGTAAACCATGTTTGAGCCTTATGCCATTCGGTTGTGACCCAAGCCATTTTCTCACAAAAAAAAAACTTTACCTATTGAGACGACCCGGTTTAGGAACTTTAGTATGTAATTGTTGATGTTTATCTTTATATTGTTGAGTTGTTAAAAAAAAGAGAAAAATATGAGAAAAATACAAAAAGAAAGAGTTAGTTGTGATAGTAGTTGAAAAGAAAAGAAAAAGATGAGTATGTTGTGTATATAGTTGATGCTTGCTTTGTTTAGTAGTAGAAATAAAAACCGGGTCGAATCAATGAGCTACTTTCACATACCCCACCATTTTCCTACCTTTACACCTAGCTCCGTTACAACCCGTAAATCCTTTTGATTCATAAGCATGCTAAGTATTTGATAGGAGGAGACTTGATTTCTATACAAGCTTATTGTCGCACAATCACATACTTGCATTGAGTGTTTTAGCATAATGATGCTAATATTCTTTGTCACCGAGAGTTGTTGCAAGGGGTGTGTCTTATGGTATGATAAAAGGTTAGTAAAAGGACAACACGTTTTAGCTTGGTTTGCATGTTAATCGCTTGTAGGTTTGAAATGGTTTTTGAATGGTTTGCTTGGGACAAGCAGTGGGTAAGTGTGGGGATGTGACGGGTGGTCCGTAGGACAACCCTTAAACGAGCTAAAAATACATACATCTCACGCTTTATATGGCTAATTTTTTGAACATGATAACTATGAGACATTTGGTTTTGCAGGCAATAAAGGTCACAAGATGCGGGTTTTATGAAGCTTGGATGGGAGTTACATATGGTGGAAACAAGATAGGCCATGAGGGTTTTCAAGAGAAAAACAAAGAAGACAAGTTCAGTCATCGCCGTTACCTACGGCAAGTGCCGTAGGCTACGGCACTCATTGATGCCAAATTTGTCCGCCGTAGTCCAGTTGTTCCATGGCGTAAAAGAATATTGGGCACCGTAACCTATGGCGCCAGCCGTAGGCTACGGCGCCATATTGATTCTCCATTGACCACTGACCGCCGTAAGCTACGGTGGGCAGCGTAGCTTACGGCGCCGGCTGAAGACCTTGTGTAACGTATGCATTTATTTACCATTTGATGAGGTTTTTAAGGTTCCAATCATACTATTTCGGTTATCTATCATATAGAGACGAGTGGGGAGGGTTCTTGTTGCTTGAAGACATTGGTTAATCATTGTTTTTATGTTTTTAATTTGCTTGAAGATTAAGACTTTGTTGATGATGTTTGTTCGGGCCATGAGTGGCTAAACTCTTGATGACTATCTTTGGTTGAAGGTTTGCAAGACTTTATGCTTTGATTTTGTGTTTCTAGAATGATAAACTCAATCTATGTTTTGTTTATTATGGTGTGTGTTTATTTGCTTGTAAATTGTTGATGATTATGTTAATCTAATTTGAAACCATACGTTCTTGGTGCCGTTGACAATCGAGATATCATGGGTAGAATTAGGATTGGGTAATGATTGATTGGTCATCGAGTAACAACCTCACATTCTAGGAATCTGAGTACTTAGTTCCTTTTTATAACAACAAGTAATCACACATGAACTATGTCTATGTAGTTCTTTCTAGTGAATGATAGCATACATGTCAAAGCAAACCGGAAACTAAAGATGGTCATTTGTCTCTAAATTGTTTACAAACCAAACTTTCATTTTGCAATTGGAATAGTAATCTTAGTTTTTAAAACTCAATCAACCAATCCAACTCTTTGAATTTACTTTCATTGCCATTGGTTTAATTTTAGTTAACTTAGAGAAACTTTTAAATAGCACATATTCCACAAACTCCCTGTGTTCGATACCCACTTACCACTAGCTATTAGTAGTATTTGGATTAAATTTGATTGTGACCACGACATCACGTCATTGAGCAGGAGCTTGACCTTGAGCTGGAGCTTGACGTGGACCAGTATGGCAGTTACCGGTGAAGTTGCCTTACATGTTGCAGTGGACACAATATCTGCAAGCAATCCCCACGGGATGATGATAAGTACAGGTAGGGCAGACCGGGTGAGGGCCAATGTATGCACGCTTAGCCGACGGTGCATGGGTGACCGGTGCCGCTACTTGGCGGTGTTGGGGCTGCGGTTGAGCAGGTACTGCTTGGAGCGGAGCGGCAGCTGTGACAGCGCAATTATTGCTACTGTTGTTGTTGTTGTTGTTCTTTCTCTTATGGCGGGAGGACTTCGAAGACTGCGGTGCGGCGGCGGTTTCAGCGGTGGGAGCAGCGGTAGCTTGGTGAAGATTCTTGGAGGCTTTATCAAAGTAACCAGCCTTAACTCGCTTGTCGTTGATCTCGGCAGCGAGCATAAAGGTTTCCTCAATAGTTGTCGTCTTCGCGGCTTGAACGAATCGGCCACGCAATCTGGTAGAGCACGGATATACTTCTTGATGGTGATTTCGGGGGTAGTAAGTTGGCCCGGACAGATCATGCTGAGCTGCTTAAAGCGGGCAGTTAAACCAACGTTGTCGCCATCCTTTTGTTTAATGTGCCAGAGCTCGTCCTCCAACTTTTGAAGCTTGTGGGGAGGACAAAACTCTTTCATCATGATGTCCTTCAACTCATCCCACGTAAGCCCGTAAGCTGCATCATTTCCACGCTTGTTTCTTTCGGCAGTCCACCAGTCCAGAGCCCTGGACTGGAAAATGCCGGTAGCGTTAACAGTGCGGAGATTATCAGGACAGTTGCTGTGACGCAGGGTGACTTCGATAGAATCGAACCATTGAAACATGGCAGTAGGTCCATCTTCTCCGGTGAATTCTTTGGGTCCGCAGGCTTTGAACTGCTTGAAGCTAAAAGTAGACTTAGGAGAATCAGTCGTGGACTCTTCAGAGGACTTGCTAGCGTTTTCATTCAGCTCGCTAACAATTTGCGGGATAACTTTCGCCATCTGATTAGCGATGAGACCAGCAATGCGTTTGTCTTCATGAGTGCGGCGAGCTGTGCGGGAGTGAAACGATCCAAATGACGACATTGTCTGCAACAGACATCGCCATAGGACTCAGACACAATTTCGATTACTCCTAGAATAAACTCTGACACCGCTTGTAACTACTACTTATAAAGCTCAGGAACACGTTCAATCACATAAGCACATAATCACATAGGCACATAAGCCACAGAAGCACATAAGCACGTAGAGCACAAAAGCACGTAAGACATATAGAACACAGAAACCACCCTATATTTTGCACGTATTCGCCTACATTTGTTATACATATTCACCTATCATCCAAAGTTTGCGCGTTCGAGAATAACGATTGCGATTAGCGAGTACACAGCGAGTAGCAAAGTGAGCGATTTGTTAGTGTTTTGATATAGATGTGCAGTGCGAATTGTGTGTGTCGATCAAAGTGAAAAACGAAAAGCGTTTGAACCACCAAAAATCGAAACATGTAACCACATAAAACACATAAAAGTTCACATACAATGGCAAATATCAGAGTTAGCAGTTGCGGGCTCAGAATCGAAACACATAAAATCGGCGATTGCGAGCTTGAAATCGAAGATAGAATGTCTTAGGCTGATAGACGCCTACCACCCATAGTGATTCGTCTATTCTCAAGGACTATAAGTATACGTTTTGGCCTAACAGATTGTGCTCTATTACCGTCAAACGGTGGATGGCACACATCCTTTTGGTTATTTACGCAACTCGAGTCATTGGAATCCATCGAGACTTTGGTGAGAGTTTTGTAAAACCAAAATAAGGAGCGGAACGAGTCATCAAGATTCAGGTTTCACCCCTAGCTTAATGACTACATTCCTGTTTGTGTGACAGAACCACGAGATTAAGAGAGGAAACTTGCGTCGAAGTATGGATTTCACTCCTGATTCAACGTAAATTCTCTTGTTTATAATAAAAATGTGGGTCGAACAAGCGATCGGATCTAGAGTTTGCGGTTTTCACACCTAATCTCGACCCAAATCACTTGTTCATTTTTGAAAATAGTGCGCAGTGCGGCTACCTTAGGAAAGGCAGTGTGTTAGTATAGCATGAGTGCGAGGCGATCGAATAACAGTAATAGGCTCGTGTAGGACCCCTAACGGGTTCGCACAAGGTGGTCAGTTGGTACTTAGACTATAGAGTAGGTCGTTTGTAAGACATCGACCCGGACTAGGTCGAGTCTTGCCTAATTCCCTATAGTTAGGGCTCTGATACCAATCTGTCACACCCCAACCGATGACGGAAACATCGGGGTGCGGCACTGAGCGAAACAGATTGTCCAGGAGAAATCCATAACAACTAAATTACCAGATATTTAAATATTATGTCCCATACCATAACATACCAAAGTAAATAGTTATTACAGACTAAATATCTCAAAGACAAATAACATGTTCCGACAACTCAGATTTTATTAGATTTGTTTCTAGACTCCATCCTAGCTTGATTTTCCAGCAAGTAACAAGCAAAGCATCCTAAACACCTGTCACATACATTACAATAGAGGTCAATACACATAGTGTAAAAGTGAGCATACAAGTTTAATAGTAATAATAGATTTTGAATTCGTTTACGCATAACCAGCATGTAACATGTAGCAAAGTGAAGGCTAGTAGGTTATCGACAATAAAATATGCACAGACGTGACTGCGAGTTGTAGAATGCGCAACACATATCCCCACTGGGACACGTGAAGTAAAGCCCTTAACAACCCCTGTCCATGACAGGTGCTGAGTCCAAACTATAGTACTATCGTTGCTAAGGTGTCAGGCAACAATCACTGTGTTAACATAACATACAAGCATTCATCGATTAACACGTAGCATGCAATAATGGTCAGTGTATAAATAGTGTTTGCGTTGTGTGTCAATTGTGATTTGAATAAGTAACGTATGTAACACCCAAAAGTGCGTAAAGAAAAGTATACTCACAGAGATGGTAGTGGCTAAACACAATCTATGATTGGATTGAAGGGAGCGCTAGAGTAAGACTGATTATAGAACGATAGCATAAGCGAT
Source organism: Helianthus tuberosus (assembly GCA_030545235.1). Classification (NCBI taxonomy): domain Eukaryota; kingdom Viridiplantae; phylum Streptophyta; class Magnoliopsida; order Asterales; family Asteraceae; genus Helianthus; species Helianthus tuberosus. Next base: position 6,586 of record JARYGA010006497.1, on the reverse strand, counting down.
GAACGGCGCGTTAATCGGTGAAAAGTGGCTAAGTGTCGAATGGTAATCCGATCGGATGGTCATTCGATCGGATGTCAATCTGTTCGGATGGTTATTTGATCGGATGGCCATTTGGTCGGATTGACATTCGTTTAGGATGGATGTGTTTGTGTATGATGGCTTTGAAGTTTTCTTTATAGCATGTTAAAATCAGAGAAGTATCTCTACCCTTCAGGTCGATCGATCGAATGGTAGTTCGATCGGATAGTGATCCGATTGGCGAGACATTCAGTTGAGAACAAGTTCACAGCAGGATGGTCATTCGATCGGATGGTCTACTGATCGGATGGCAATCCGTTAGAACTGATGATCTTTGAAAATTATGAAAATGATTAAGTGTTGAATTCCAAATGTCAACCGATCGGATTGTTGTTCGATGGATGGCAATCCGATCGGACGACAATCCGATCGACATTCAGATTGTTTGAAAATTGAGAAAATGTTTAAGTGTTGGAGGCTCAAGTGCAATCCGATCGGATTGTTGTTCGATCGGATGGCACTCCGATCGGACGGCAATCCGTCCCAATGACCTGGTCGTCTTGAAACTTGATTATTTTGAAAAGTTTAGCGATTTGCTTGAGATGGTATGATAACGTACTGAACAACGGAACCTCGTTAAGTCCCAAGTCGTCCGTTCGAACATGAATCACCCTAATCTGATCAGTTAACTGTTCTTGATGGTTGTTCATGTTCAATCCGTAATCGGTTGTCTCTTTGATAGAAATCAGATCTCAGACCGACACTTCACTAAGAAATGAGTAGAAGACCTGTATGAGCTCCGATTCTATCGGTTTTGAGTGCATTGAGTATAAAAGAGTTGAAAGAAAGTTGGAAAAGTATCTTTCAATCTTTTTAACTTTGAAAATGTTTAGATCTAGGTGAGAACAATGTTAAATCTTGTGGAAATCCTTCAGATCTGAGTTGTTCTTGGTGGGATGAGGCCAAAGCTTGATGTTCATAAGAACTCCATGATGACATCATCCTAAAACACCTCAAATATGCTGATTTCACGGTTAAAAGTTAAGATTCAAAGGAGAAAATGATGAAGAAGTGTGTGTAGATCATAGAAGTACAAGATTTGAGTTAAAAACTTACAAGAATCGTGAGAAATCGAGTGAAAAGAGGGCTTGAGCGTGCTGGTCGAACGAGAGAGCTGTCACATCACTGTTGGTGATGTGACAGGGGTATTTATAGGTTGCCAAAAGAGAAAAGAGGAGCTAGCGTCAGATCGGATGTCACCCCGATCGGATGGCTATCCGATCGGATGGTCATCCGTTCGGATGAACATTCGATCGAATGGTCATTCAATCGAGCGGCTCCGGCGAGTTGCGTTTCGACGTTTCGTTTTTCGTTTTGAGTTTTGCGATGCGTTTAAGCGAGTGTTGATTAAGCGATGCGATAGATTAATAATTATTACACAAATACTATATCTAACATACAATCTTCCTAATACTTGCGTTTAGCGTTTGCGATTGAATTGCATTGCGATAGTGTTGTGATTGCGTTTCGAGTAATCACCACCAAACATAAAGTAAACATGCACAAACAACACATAAGTAGCACACACACGTAAAACAATATACAGAATAACATACAGACTAATAGGTTCTGTACTACGATTGCGATTGGGTTGCAATTAGCGATGAAGCGATAAAACATGCGATAAACATCGATTAAACCTCGATTATTAATAGATACTCCACATAATACAGCTAAAGCAATTACATAAAAGAATTGATTACAAGTCAATGAAGTAAAGTCAATAGTTAAGCAATGAGTGACATATCGCAATTAGCAATCTTTTCTTCCTTTGACTTTGACTTTCGTAACACGGGTTGTTACATTTGTCTCCTGGGGTAGTTCTTCTGGTCGAACCACTAGTCGACAAAATCATTAGTCGATATTGTCAAAGGGTTATATTTTCACCTTTTGACCCGTTTGGTCCAAGTGACCGTCTATCTTTGCAAAATGGTATTTATTATCATCTCGTCTACATGACTCGCTCTTGTTTACACCGTACGGTTATTTTACTTATAACCCATTTTCTTGACCCTTTTGACCCATTATGGCTTACGCCATAAAGTGTCTTTCAACAACTAACGGTTGTCATCAACGAGTGACCGAATTTTCGTTTTACCCTTTTTATTTATGTTGGTTTACCCTGTAAGGTAACCATTCAATACTCATTATCTATTAGTCATTTCACGACTAAATAATCGAAATAGTCCTTTTTAACCATTAAACATGGTTTACTAGCATTGTCTTTGTTCTGAACCGCACATGTCATGTCGGAACATCATAATTCAAACATGACTTTCTATTATTCATAACCTATAAAACCAATAGGTATTAAATAAAAGTTGTAAGCATTACTTACCTTGCATCTAGATTTTGCTTTTTCATTCTTTCTTGATTCGTTTGACCCGCTTCATTCCCAAGCTTCCACCTAGCTTGTCAAGCGTCAAACTATCATTGAAATTTGTAAGATCGTTAGATTTGTCATAATCATTTACGACTATTCCATCCTACGATTCTTATGTCGAATTTATCATTCGATCATATCATTGGTCAATTATCCGGTAAGCATCATTCTTATGCTACCGTTTTTAACCACTTTATTAACCAAGTTCATGTAAGCGAATTTCATCAATTTAACACAACTTTGATCATTTTTAACACATAATGATATCATACATCATTCAACATGAATATATCATCGATTTTTCATCTTATCATACTAAAATCACCACTTAGCAAGTATGATTTATATTCATAAACACCTAATTTGTTCAAGTATCATCTTACTAATTCAGATATGACGATTCTAATCAGAATTATATCATCAATTTCATCATATGATTAAAACCCACTTATTCTAGTGTGGTAAATCATCTAATCATTCAATTCATGGCAATATATGTATAATTTTCACTTAGGGTTTTCGTTTCTAAGCAACTATACATCATAATTAAGCCATATCTTCAATAATTTATCCACAATTCGCAGATTAGGAGATTTATCAAATTTCACAACTTCAAGAATCATCAAAATTTTACATACCTTATGATCCCCTAGCTTGGGTGATCATTAATTCATGTTCAATTGTGAATTTGAGCTTCGTTTAAGCTTCCAATTTGATGATTTTATTAGAAGTTAGGGTTTTGTCTCCTGGGGGAGTTCTTCTGGTCGAACCAGGAGTCCAGAACACACACTATGTGTGTTTTATTTTTGTTAATTTCATTTTATAATACAACTTTCAAGTTATCTGAATTTGGCCCCTCTTGTTTGGTTAGTTATTAAGTAGGCTACAACCTACTTATTTTTAACAATATTCCCACTTATTAACTAGGTTAAACATTTCTAGTTAACTTATTGGGTTCGGGGAATTTATGACTCAGTTTATTTTAAGTCCTGTTAACTCGGGCCTTCTACAAACTTTATTTCCTTCAAAAGCTTTCATTTAACTTTTATTCAAGATTAGGTTTATTTATTTAAAATCCTAATATTCACCGGGTTAATTTTACCACTAACGGTACTTTACCCGTCTTTTAGTATTAACGTGGTTTGATTACCAAACCCGTTTTCGGGGTGTTACAAGTCTACCCCCCTTAAAGAGGTTTCGTCCTCGAAACCTTTCTTACATAGTTCATTGAGTTTTAAACTCAATGCAATTTGATCTGAGTAATCTTTTAAGCATTACTCATACCTTAACCAATTGTTAATATTATCAGAAAAGTATGGTAATATCTTTTTGGTTACTAAGCATATACGTATTTCATATGAAATAATGCAACTTCAAAATAACGTAATCTCGTTATTTCAACCGATTTGGTTAACTTAGCGAAATCCCTCGCTGTTAGACTATCGAATTCTTCATGAATCCGTTAATTTAATCCTTTTAAAGGTTTTTAGTGAAATCTTTCACTTTTTACAAACAAACTCTTTTGTGTTTGAACTTTTAGCCTTATGATCCCTCAACATAGGTGATCAATATTTTTTGTTTGTAAGGCCTCATGGGCCATCACTTTTTTATCTTGTTTCTATATCCCTTTGTTGTTTACTTAACCGAGTCGCCAATTTGGCCCCTTGATCATGTAAATCTATTGATTTTGTTTATTCCACGCTAATCTTATAATAAATAGCGTATTAAACAAATTCTTTAAATTTGAATTTCGACCTTAACCGGTCTCACTGACTATACTTATTAGTCCAGTTACTTTATACCCATTGCTCGACTACAATGTGATTATACTTCACATCACTTTTCTTGACCGTGATCTTATCACGTCGTGTTTAGGTTTATTTCAACCTTTCATTATAGAAAATATTTCTTTTTGAATATATCGACTTGCACCCATCAGTGTCAAGACCTGTATCTTTAATATTTACTATTTAAATTCCTATCAGAATTCGTATTTGTAAAAACGTTATTTCTTACTAAATCTGAAGTTTTAGTTGAGCATCTTTCTTTAACTTTTGTCAATTATCCTTACCAGGATATTGACAGTTAATAATTTATTCTCTTACAGTCTTTGTTTTATGCGGGGATTCTCAACTGGTTCCCTCGCTTTGTCTAATTAACGCGTAGGTTTTATCACTTAGCCTCATGGGCTATTTCATTAGACTTTCACCTCTTTAAGGCGATGTCCTTATAATCTATTTCTTTCTAGTCATGACCCGTGGGTCATTTTAGTCTCGTAGACTTTTACACTATTTATAACCCGAAGGTTATGATGATCCTGCATATCATTCATTTTATTTTTGGACATCATTTGTTTCACATTTGAAATCCGTTAACCTTGACTGTAGTCCGTATCTACAATCGTTTTCTTTCAAGATAATTCTTCCGACTCTATGACTTCTCACGTCATTTCTGCGTCGGTTTGTCTTATGCTCACCGTTGTCCGATTTACATATATTCGTATTTGATTATGTCCCATTACCGGGCTCATTATTCTTTTGCGTTTAACGTTACCATTATCCGGCTAGCGCTTATTTATGCCATCCGACATTATATTGTATTCAACCTTTTTGACTTGTTAATGTGAAATCCATCACTTATAAACAATCAAACTTTATTCTTTATTCAACCCGTTCGACCTCAAATAGTTGAACATATTTATTCAAAATTTCTTTTTGAGAAATTTTATCATCTTTTAGTCATAACTCATAATCTGAGTCTTTTGAACTTTCAATCTGCGGTCCCGTTTCTTGGTTTACGCATATGTTTAATTCCCTACCCATCAACCGGGTAATTTGTTGAAGTCATTATTAATGCAACCCTTTAGGTATGCATTTAGACTTCGTTTTGACTTGTTTGGTTTTCTTAGCGAAATCCATCGCTTTAGGTATGCATTTAACCCTTTATTTAACCCTTTAGGTATTCTTTATGTGACCATGCTTGATGGTCTTTTAAATTCTGAATGATGGTTATCATCATCATCCTTTCTTTACTACGACCAAAGTCAATGACTTCGATCATCTTTTTGTATGGGCAATACCTTTGTTTCTATAACCCTGCGGTTCATTTATATTTTGGTTTTATATGCCCCTTATTGTCAACCATGGCTCTTTCATCCAAAATGATTTATTTCACGAATTCCCTTGTGTCATTTATTTCTATGCGCGCCATACATCGTTTTTATGGTTCCCTCGAAAACCATTTATACGAGTATTCCCATAAAATTTCTTGACCCCAAGGTTCTTTTAACTTTTTCTTTCTTTTCGACCTTACCACCTCGGACATAATTGTGCTCATTATAAGAAGCTCATGGTATCATGTGTTCACTACTTACTTGGCTAGAGTAAGTGATCAACACATGGTACACATAACCTTATTATAGTTACCACATCACATCCCATGTAAGTAATCTCTCGATTTATTTCATTTTTATGATTTCATTTGGTAAAACTTTATTTAATTGTCAATTAACAATTATTGGTTTTACCCGTTTTATCCTTGAATACATACAATGTTCCTTTTTATAACCATTTATACAATCACATTCATTGATGTGATCATTACTTTTCTCAACAAGATCTATATTGAGAATACTTACTAGGATGATTATTTTCGTCCAAGTTTATATTTAACTAAGTTCAATATTGTCTTATTATTCACGACTGTGAATAATATATCTCTACTGAATTTCTCTTGGAAACGTCATCCTGGATAGGTAATCTATCCAGGTTTTCCGAGTTTCTTATTCTATATACAACTGTCATTCACTATGTCTTTGTTGCATATTTCTATTTATGCTATAAGTTTAAGACGTGTACCTTGTAGATACTTGCCCTTATAAACTTTCCTTGTTGTTCAATCTCTCGTTCGAGATCATTTCTTGATTTCATGTCTTTAACATGTATGACTTACTCGTCATACTTCAGACCATATCTTCATCGTATCGATAGATCCTTAGACTCCCGTCATCTTCAGATGTGAGGATCCTTTAATTTAAAACGTCTACTAATGTTAGTAACGTTAACATTAACAAGCACCCGTATTATAAAACAAGGCTTTCTACGACACGTGTTAACGTAATTCGTT
>JARYGA010006496.1:0-29767 GCA_030545235.1 Helianthus tuberosus | reverse complement strand
CCTATAAATACCCATCCACCCCATTGCAAAACTTACAAGAATTCTGATTTGAGGAGCTCTAAGTTGAAACCATTGTTTCATACCTGAGCTACTTGAATCGGGATTAGCATTCGGGGACCCTTCGTAAGTATTCTTTCGTTCTTTTCTTTATTTTATTGCTTTTAGAGTCAGAAAGTCAAACTTTGTTTGACTTTCAGCGTTGACCAGTTATGGTCAATGCGAAGTTCGTTTGAACTTCGCAACGTGAGTGTAATCACGTTGGTTATAGTCCCTTGGGACTATGCCTACTGATTACCACGTTGTCTAGGGTCGTAGGGTAAGCGATCTAATAAATCGCTTATACCTTTGAACCCGACCCATTTGGTCGATCATTAGGATCCGACCAAATACATTAGGTGACCATAGTAAGTAGGGAATAACCTTCCGAGGTTATACCTTATGGTCACGACGTTTAAGTAGTTGTATGATAGGTAGTTTATATGCCTTAGGTAAATTACCAGAATACCCTTTTCATGTATAATTGGTAATTAAGCTTATGTAACCTAAACTTTTGTACATAACTGATTATACAACATGATTAAACACGTTTAGGCATATAATACTTGTCATGGGACTAGTTAGACGTCTCGAACGCGCTTTGCGCGCACGACGCGTTAAAGTAGCGTATGTTACCTTAATGGGTCGCGATGGGTCGAAAGCACTTAGGTTAGTCTCAATGTAGTATGTAGGCCTTGTTAAACCATATCATATGAGTTCCAATACTCATTTGGTTTACCAAGCCTCATTCTATCCGATCTCCCGATTTAAGTCCGGTTTATTTATATAATTTTAGATTGCCGACTGATTCCGTGCTCCCTCTAGCTTTGTTTGGTTGTTGTTCAAGACCTCTAAGCATTCTCAGGCGAGTACATTATTCCCCTCTTTTACTGTTTTCAACTTTTTTTGGGGTGACTCATATGTGCTAAATATCTTAACAATGATTTCAAGAACGATTACAATAGTTTCAAAAACAATTACAATGTGGTTTCAAGAACAATAACAATGGTTTCAAGAACGATTACAATGGTTTCAAAAACAATTACAATAGTTTCAAAAACAATTACAATGTGGTTTCAAGAACAATAACAATGGTTTCAAGAACGATTACAATGGTTTCAAAAACAATTACAATGGTTTCAAAAACAATTACAATGGGTTCAAGAACGATTTCAATAAAGTGAACAAACTTGTTGGTTGTAGTTACATAACCAATGACATTCATTAGCAATGATCAAGCCGACCAGTATTAGGTTATGGTACCATAGGATCTGACAAATCCCGTTATTCTCTATACCCATGGTTATGTGTGGGTATTTTGGGTAACGACTGAATCTGTAATTATTAATTTACCCTTTGGTAATGGTTTGTTAAGAACGAGAACGAGAACGAGTTGGAACGATGAACGAGTCAAGAAGGTTTGAATGTTATTAGAAAATCGACCATTAAGTAGTTTCACAATTAAAACAAGAACGATTTGAACGATTAAAACAACAAGAACAATTTGAACGATTTCACAAAATGTTTTAACGATAGGGTAAACATTTGGACATGATTTACATTTGATCATGCATTTCCACAAAACATAGTATTGATTTAAACCAAGTTTTACTTCAATACTTTGTTTTGTGCGTTTCACCTATGGTTTAGTTGATGCATTTCACTAGCCATACATATCATTTTGCTTATACATTAAATGATTTACATTTGACACAAACACTTTTGACATTAGTTATACATATTACATGATTTACATTGGACATGAACATTACTTTGGTGGTTTGGTTTGATTAAGTGATTAAGTAACAATGCGTGTGGAATATGATACAAGCATGGTGGATACGCCGCTGGTACTTCCTATATATAAGTGTTTGTATGGTATTACGTATTGTAGCGTTACTTGAATCATTTAAGTTTGAGACATAGAACATTTTATACAAGTAACATACTTTTCAGAAGACATTGATTTACAAGCAACTTATCTTATACAAACTCATTTTACATGGTTATTCATTTAATCATGCATTATTCTCTTATTTATACATATCATCGGAACTTATTATTTTTCAAATGATTTACAAAGACAAAGCAAATTACAAGGTTCTTGGCTAAACATTTTCTTAAACAGAAGTCATGAATCTTATTTTCACAAAACCTATGTACTCGCCAGCATTTCTTTGCTGACCTCGTTTTCACATATGTTTCAGGTATTGTTGAAAGATATCGATTGATAGGATGCATGCTCACATAGGACTGGACAAGGCCTTAGTGACTCAATAACAATGATAGACTATGTTTAAATTGTGTATTTAGATTTCCAGACGATGTAATTATTCAATGTTTAATAAAACGAAACACTTTTTGGTATCCATGGTTATGAAACATTAATTCTGTTACAACACTCCCCGACGTTTTCGCCACGTTTTGTATGTTACACGTGGTCGGGGTGTGACAGAAAAGATGGTATCAGAGCCAATGGTTATAGGGAATTAGGTTATTAGTAATGCTTTGACCTAGTCTATAACCTTCTTAGGACCCTAACGCGAGTTTACTTGCGTTTAGTCATAAAACAATACCGTCACCTATCCTTAGGCGACAACCACAACAAGAACATAAATTTCAAAACCGCTTTGAAAACTAATCATCTGTTCTAGGATGATTGATTACAAGGTTTTGAACCCTCTATTGTAAGGTTTTGAACCCTCTGTTATATGGTTTTGAACCCCTTTGAATTTTCAAAATCTCGGCAAGGTTTTGGGTTTTAAATAATGTGAACACGTGCAAACTGGAAGGGTGAATGCCTGTATTCTGGGTTTTCTGTCTAGGCAAGCACTTCGTATACATCTCATCAGACGCAAGACCAGTTGTGCTTACCTGGGAATTCTTGGGATGAGTGTTCACTTATAGGCGAGCATGTCTTCGCGATACATTATTTTTGACTCATTTACTTTGATTAGTCACTGTGTGTCGGTTGTTGCTTTGTAGTAACAAACAAATGACCACTATCCTTGCTTTCATCAGATTTGCTTCATCTCATTCTTTTCGTCTAATTCTCTCACTCGTTTCCTTTCATGTTTCCTCTTTTAGAATGCCTCCTCGACGCGAAAGCCAGATAGCGACTGCCGAATTGGCAGAAATCATTGCGCAGTAAATGGCTGCTCAATTCCCAAACCTCTTTGCTCAATGGAACCAAGCCAACAACAACAACAATGTTCCATGCAAATACAAGGATTTTAACCAGGCTAAACCACTCAAGTTTAGTGGTTCTGAAGGAGCGACTGGGCTTCTTCAATGGTTCGAGAGCATTGAGAATACTTTCCGCCACGTGCAGTGTCCTGACAATCGCAAGGTCGAGTTTTCTTCGAGTGTGTTTCAGAAGAGGGCTCTCACATGGTGGAACGGGGTTATGAGGGATCGTGGTGCAGAAGTTGCTCTAGCACAGACATGGGCTGAACTTAGGGCCCTTATGATGAGGGAATTCTGTCCTCGTCATGAGCAGCGAGCTTTGGAGAAGGAATTTGATGAGTTGAAGCAAGATAGTGGTGAGCACAGGGCGTATACTGATAGATTTGAGGAGTTGAGTCTGCTTTGCCCGACAATGGTTACCCCACTCGACAAGGCTATCGAAAGGTACATCGACGGCCTACCTGACTCGGTACAAGACATCCTTACTGGTAGTAGCCCTACCACACTCCGTCAGGCGATCGAGTTAGCTGCGACATTGACTGATTCGCAGATTCGGAAGAATAAGTTACACAGAAAGGGTGACAAGGGTAAAAAGCAGGGGTCTGACAAGGAGGATAGCAAGAAAGGTCAAAACAAGAAGAGTAAGGAAGGTGAGACGTCAAAGAAATCAAGAAAGCGAAAGGGTGGTCAGAACTTTGCTGTTACAGCACAGATTGCTCAGAACCCGCGGAACCCACCAGCTCAGCCACCTGCAAAGAAAGCATATGCCGGTACTGCACCTCATTGTGCACGCTGCAACAGTCATCACGCGGTACAACAAGCTTGCTGGCAATGCACGACGTGTGGTAAACTTGGGCATTTGTCCAATGTTTGTCGTTTGGGACAAAATCAGGCTGCTCAGGTTCAAGCTCCGGTTCAAGGGAATGCTGCGAGATTCCCACTGGGGTCATGTTTCAACTGCGGAGAGATTGGTCACTTCCGCCACAACTGTCCGAGACTGGTGAATGCAAATGCTAACGCAAACCCTAATGCGAACGTCAACGTCAATGTGAATCCAGCACGTGGTCGAGTGTTTAACATCAATGAGGCACTCAATGATGAAGGAGTGAACAATTAGCATTTTGTATTTCCTCTGGTTGTTATCTTGTAACATTTAAAGACAATGCGGTTGTTATATAAATAAAAATTTGTGGTTTTATTTTTTAACTAATGCAATTGTATGAATGTTTGATCCAACCTTATGATGTCAACACAAAGACAAAACTACTCGTGTGGTCCTGTCATTTTTATGATCACTTGTGATCTCCCTAAGAACCTCAAACACTTGTTTCTTTTAAATCTAAAGTATCTTATCGTCTTGCATCGTTCGAGATGCAAGAATTATCAAAACAGCTTCAAGAGTTGTCTGATAAAGGATTCATCCTTACGAACTTTTCACCTTGGGGAAACTCCTGTCCTCTTCGTGAAAAAGAAAGATGGATCTTTTCGAATGTGTATCGATTATCGTGAGCTTGATAAGCTCACCATCAAGAATTGATATCCCCTACCTCGAATTGATAATCTCTTCGACCAGCTGTAGGGTGCTTCATGCTTTTCCAAGATCGATTTGCATTCTGGGTATCATCAACTTCGTGTTCTCGAAGAAGATATTCCCAAAACGGCTTTCTGCATGAAGTATGGCCATTACGAGTTTATAGTCATGCCATTTGGGTTGACAAATGCTCCAGCCATCTTCAAAGACTTAATAAATAGAGTCTGCAAGCCTTATTTGGATCAGTTCGTCATTGTTGTTAATGACACCTTGATCTATTCATATCCCGAGCCGATCACGATCAACACCTTCGTTGACATTGGAACCCCTAAAGAAGGAACAAACTTTTTGCTAAATCCTCCAAGAGGAAATTTTGGCTTAAAGAAGTTCAGTTTTTGGGTCATGTAGTCAACAAGTAGGGTATTCATGTGGATCCATCCAAATTGCTGCAATTAAGGATTTGATTCCTTGTATGCTTTAAATACCCGTGTCCAAAGATAACAAATTTAAAGGTCAATTTAAACAATAATGCGAGTGTGCGATTATGTGATATGTGTTTATGTGTTCTCCTCTATGTTTTGTGTGATCCGATTTTCAAATCCTTATAGAATCTTTCATATCTTCATATGAGGGATTCATAGTAGGATATTTAAAAGGTACTACCTTAATCCTTATGGGCTTCTACGTGGTAGTTAAGACCCTTGGGTTATATAGTACCATTCCATGATTCGATAAGAGATCCTTTTAGTGGTCTAATCTAAAAGATTGATTCACAATTTGGTTAAAGAACGCCATCTAGTGATGTAGCTGAACAGACTCCTTGATAGTCTATTTAGATCATTTATTGATTTAATTAAAAGGACTCTATGGCGGTCTAATCACACTCATCACAGGATTGTTCATTTGGTTTTACCATACACATTATAAAATAGATTGTGTGAACTGTGCAAGGAATTGTCTAATTATGGACGCGTACATAATTATGAAATTTAGTGCACAGAAACCCAGTAAGATTTATTATGTGTAAGAACCAATAGTGGCAACAATAACAAAATGAGAACGATGTAATGGAGGTACGGTGGACGCACCAATGACGCTTCATATACTTGTATATAAGTGTCCCTCTTACATTGCAAGCATAATGTTATTAAAGTTACTAGAAGTTCAGAACCCTAACCAGTGTTGTTTTGTCTTTTCAACAACATGTTTTCAAGCTCTCACAAGTTTCCTCAAGATAAATTTCGGGACGAAATTTCCTAAAGTAGGGGAGACTGTAACACCTGTGCCTCCACGGCCATCAAACAAATACCGAACCAATTAAATATTGTATTTCATACTTGGGATTTGTAAAAATATGTGTATCATTTGCACATATCAAATTTTGTTCAAATTCAAACTCTAAATCGCTTTCTGGAAGGTTATACGCGCACCGATGCGTAAATATAACCAGTTTAATGCAACGAACACTCCGGAATAGTGAAATAGGCTTAACATACCTTAAATAACCTTTACATAACTTAGAAATAAGTTTCGAAGGCTTTGGTATGGCAAAATCAAGTTAAATCGCTTACAGGGACTAAAGTAGACAAACTGCGAAAGTATGCCAATTTGAACTGTAACGGACATTCCGGAACATGACCATAAGTTAAACATACCATAAATATCCTTTACATAGCAGGCTTTGAGGTGTTCGGTGTGCTAAAATAAACTTGTGGGTCATTCAGGGACTAAAAGTGTCAAAAAGTGCATAAGTTTGCATTTTCGCGCATAACTTACGTTCTGAATACATCCGGACATCTAAAAATTTATGTAAGCATGACTATATTATGCTTTAGTGTTTGACTTGCCAAAAATCCATTCGTCGCGTCATTTGGATCGTTTTTCGCGCTTATGCGCATTCCGTCGTAATTAAGCGAACATCGCGATCGTACGACCAAACGAACCGACATCCGAGATATTTTTGAGCATGTTTTAAGTTACCTATACTTTAACTTCATTTTAGAGCTTTGAAATGGGGTTAACGGGCCTTAAACGTGTCGAAAATGGGCTGAATGCATGACAGGGACTAAAATGGTAATTCTGCTAAACTTGTATGCCTACGATGCGCATGCACTTTTGCCCTACGATGCGTAGGGGGTCTCCAGACCAGATATAGAGTATTTAACAGCCTGTTTGCAGCTGATTGATCCACAACCACACATTCTCAATTGCTTAGTCAGATGATAAGGATCAATTTTAGCTACCATAAGGTTCCGACACTTGTACGGATGTGATTAAAGCACGGTTTCCATGAAACGATCCTAACGGTTCGGGTATTCCTATAAATACCCATCCACCCCATTGCAAAACTTACAAGAATTCTGATTTGAGGAGCTCTAAGTTGAAACCATTGTTTCATACCTGAGCTACTTGAATCGGGATTAGCATTCGGGGACCCTTCGTAAGTATTCTTTCGTTCTTTTCTTTATTTTATTGCTTTTAGAGTCAGAAAGTCAAACTTTGTTTGACTTTCAGCATTGACCAGTTATGGTCAATGCGAAGTTCGTTTGAACTTCGCAACGTGAGTGTAATCACGTTGGTTATAGTCCCTTGGGACTATGCCTACTGATTACCACGTTGTCTAGGGTCGTAGGGTAAGCGATCTAATAAATCGCTTATACCTTTGAACCCGACCCATTTGGTCGATCATTAGGATCCGACCAAATACATTAGGTGACCATAGTAAGTAGGGAATAACCTTCCGAGGTTATACCTTATGGTCACGACGTTTAAGTAGTTGTATGATAGGTAGTTTATATGCCTTAGGTAAATTACCAGAATACCCTTTTCATGTATAATTGGTAATTAAGCTTATGTAACCTAAACTTTTGTACATAACTGATTATACAACATGATTAAACACGTTTAGGCATATAATACTTGTCATGGGACTAGTTAGACGTCTCGAACGCGCTTTGCGCGCACGACGCGTTAAAGTAGCGTATGTTACCTTAATGGGTCGCGATGGGTCGAAAGCACTTAGGTTAGTCTCAATGTAGTATGTAGGCCTTGTTAAACCATATCATATGAGTTCCAATACTCATTTGGTTTACCAAGCCTCATTCTATCCGATCTCCCGATTTAAGTCCGGTTTATTTATATAATTTTAGATTGCCGACTGATTCCGTGCTCCCTCTAGCTTTGTTTGGTTGTTGTTCAAGACCTCTAAGCATTCTCAGGCGAGTACATTATTCCCCTCTTTTACTGTTTTCAACTTTTTTTGGGGTGACTCATATGTGCTAAATATCTTAACAATGATTTCAAGAACGATTACAATAGTTTCAAAAACAATTACAATGTGGTTTCAAGAACAATAACAATGGTTTCAAGAACGATTACTATGGTTTCAAAAACAATTACAATAGTTTCAAAAACAATTACAATGTGGTTTCAAGAACAATAACAATGGTTTCAAGAACGATTACAATGGTTTCAAAAACAATTACAATGGTTTCAAAAACAATTACAATGGGTTCAAGAACGATTTCAATAAAGTGAACAAACTTGTTGGTTGTAGTTACATAACCAATGACATTCATTAGCAATGATCAAGCCGACCAGTATTAGGTTATGGTACCATAGGATCTGACAAGTCCCGTTATTCTCTATACCCATGGTTATGTGTGGGTATTTTGGGTAACGACTGAATCTGTAATTATTAATTTACCCTTTGGTAAGGGTTTGTTAAGAACGAGAACGAGAACGAGTTGGAACGATGAACGAGTCAAGAAGGTTTGAATGTTATTAGAAAATCGACCATTAAGTAG
Organism: Helianthus tuberosus; assembly: GCA_030545235.1. NCBI lineage: Eukaryota > Viridiplantae > Streptophyta > Magnoliopsida > Asterales > Asteraceae > Helianthus > Helianthus tuberosus. The sequence goes on along the minus strand of JARYGA010006496.1, from coordinate 21,208 downwards.
TTTCACAATTAAAACAAGAACGATTTGAACGATTAAAACAACAAGAACAATTTGAACGATTTCACAAAATGTTTTAACGATAGGGTAAACATTTGGACATGATTTACATTTGATCATGCATTTCCACAAAACATAGTATTGATTTAAACCAAGTTTTACTTCAATACTTTGTTTTGTGCGTTTCACCTATGGTTTAGTTGATGCATTTCACTAGCCATACATATCATTTTGGTTATACATTACATGATTTACATTTGACACAAACACTTTTGACATTAGTTATACATATTACATGATTTACATTGGACATGAACATTACTTTGGTGGTTTGGTTTGATTAAGTGATTAAGTAACAATGCGTGTGGAATATGATACAAGCATGGTGGATACGCCGCTGGTACTTCCTATATATAAGTGTGTGTATGGTATTACATATTGTAGCGTTACTTGAATCATTTAAGTTTGAGACATAGAACATTTTATACAAGTAACATACTTTTCACAAGACATTGATTTACAAACAACTTATCTTATACAAACTCATTTTACATGGTTATTCATTTAATCATGCATTATTCTCTTATTTATACATATCATCGGAACTTATTATTTTTCAAATGATTTACAAAGACAAAGCAAATTACAAGGTTCTTGGCTAAACATTTTCTTAAACAGAAGTCATGAATCTTATTTTCACAAAACCTATGTACTCGCCAGCATTTCTTTGCTGACCTCGTTTTCACATATGTTTCAGGTATTGTTGAAAGATATCGATTGATAGGATGCATGCTCACATAGGACTGGACAAGGCCTTAGTGACTCAATAACAATGATAGACTATGTTTAAATTGTGTATTTAGATTTCCAGACGATGTAATTATTCAATGTTTAATAAAACGAAACACTTTTTGGTATCCATGGTTATGAAACATTAATTCTGTTACAACACTCCCCGACGTTTCCGCCACGTTTTGTATGTTACACGTGGTCGGGGTGTGACAATCATCAACAAAATTGGCGGTTAGCACATTTCATTCAAACATTCATTCTACTAGGTGATTATTCACCTATAATTCTTCTACAAATTTCCTACGTATATGCTATAACATATCATACATTCCATTTCTTACATTCAATTTTTTTTTCCATTTTGTTAGTTATTACGCCATCTTCTTGCAGTTTGACTTTTCATTGTCAAACTGGCATTTCTTACTTATCGTACATGTATTGAAGTACACGTTCGTACTTCTTTCCATTCATGCTTACTTACAAAGACTTTATTACATCAATTCAGTATTTCTTGCAAAAACTTACCCTTCCCGTCCATACTTAAGTTATTGTTCGGGTCGTAACCCGTCATTCATTCTGACTCCCAAGAGTCGTTTACTAACACATTTAACACGTAACTTATTCAAAACTTATTTCTTTCAACTCAAATTTAGGTTTGCGTGCCAATTATGGTCATTCTTTTGTTATACTATCACCATCTACTTTATACTTACTTACATGACCCGTTTGACTCAACCACAGTCAAACTGTCAACACATTCTTATGTAGGTTAATCTCATCCTTTTTTATGTTTTTAAATCCGTCTCGTGGATTCATACGTATCATTCATACCTTTCATTCCTTCTATGTTTTGAATCTGTCTTGCGGATTCAAACATATCATCCATACCTTTCATTCCTTCTATGTTTTTTGAATCCGTCTCGCGGATTCAAACATATCATTCATACTTTTCATTCCTTCTATGTTTTGAATCCGTCTCGCGGATTCAAACATATCATTCATACTTTTCATTTTCATTCCTTCTTGTTTTGAATCCGTCTCGCGGATTCAAACATATCATTCATACTTTTCTTTCATATTTAGTACTCTCAATTTCTTGAGGGTCTTACTACTCCTTTCACCCAGACGTCCACCTACTACCCAATTCTACCGGACATACCTGCAACAATTATCACGGTCTCACGAACGTTATATGCTTCTTGCGTACTGGCCAGGTGCGCAATCCACATACTAGTTTCGTGTCTTCATGTAATCATCACCATATGTCCGAAGAATTTGGTCTCGGCACGTGTAACATTTTCAAAACTTTATCACTATATCATCATTGTCTTTTATTTAAAATTTTCCTTCCCTCGGGAGGTTTTACCATCACCAGTACCTACATACCGAATTTACGTACATGGGGTCAATTTGTCTTATTACATGCTTTAGTGTCGGTCCTAGACCGCATTCGCGGATCATCCTCTTCAAACAATTACGCTTACCTTACACATAACATACTGTTAGTTTCTTTATATGCATACATAAGTACATAGTTACATTTGCTTCTACCTTTGGATCTTGATCGAGTCTTGGATTGTACGGGTTCCTTGTCACAAGAGCACACGGGTTTGAGTTCAAGTATTTACCTCCTCATACTTAATTTCTCTCAAACCAGGGCTCTGATACCAACTTGTAACACCCTAAAACGATTTGACCATAAGAGACGCAGCGGAAATACCGACTCAAAAATTCTTTCTTATATTGTCTATATAACATACTTGAAAGTTCATTTATAATCTGTCGGACACTTCTTGAAAGGATTTACAACATTCATTCTTGATTAACACGTTAAATATAATACATAAATACAAGCTATGAGACCGCTCTTCCCGTACAATCCTTGCTCTTTGACTCGATCTTAAACCTCTTAGTCTCCAAAATAAAGTTAATTCCGTGCAACCTGCAATCACCACATACATGTGCATCATTAATATTTGTTGACATCATTCTTAATCTAGACATACGCAATTAAATGACCATTCCGCATTCTTCTATTCATGCTAATCTTTTCGATTATCTTTCTGAGTGCAATCTTGCATCCCAATCATCAAATCTTCATAAGGACACAATAGTATAGCTGCATTTTCATTTCATTCTCAAGGCACACGATTAGTAACATAAATACTCAGATGTATTGAAGCCATGTATACATATATAAAAGCCTCATTCTTTCATAAACAATAAATCCTACTTCATGCATATGTACATTCATACGTATATTTATACACACATACATACCTACATACATACATACATATATGCATGCATACATGCATGCATGCATGCATGCTGCATACATACATACATACATACATACATACATACATACATACATACATACATACATACATACATACATACATACATTCATATCACTTACATTCCCACGTGATTATACTAACTTATCCTAGTCACAAACATCCATATAAATAAGTCTCATACGTATCAACCTATATGCATACTCATTTCTAATCGTGCTTATCTATGGATTATGTTACTAACATGTAGGTAAATCCATGCCCATACTTATACATGCCTCTAGACTTAATTCCTTCCCACACATACTTATGTACCCGCTTATCACACCTCATAAACACTCTTCAATGAGTTTATGTAATGATAATCCTTTCTTTAACATTCCTTCAATCATACTTTCTAACGGGTATAAATGTCAAATTCTTTCCATCTTCTATATCCAGTGCAACATCAAATCCTTATCAGTTAATCTTTGAGGCATAACCCAGATAAGTTACATGGTCAACTAGGTTATCAGGCATAACCCAGACGAGTTATCTGGTCATCTAGGTTATCAGGCATAACCCAGAAGAGTTATCTGGTTATCTAGGTTATCAGGCATAACCCAGACGAGTTATCTGGTCATCTAGGTTATCAGGCATAACCTAGACGAATTGTCACATCCCAGACGTTTATTTCACCCTGTCGGTATGCCAGCCGTAGGCTACGACAAGCATCAACAAAGAATTCAAACCTTGTACAAATCAAACTTCCATGTACTTTCATTTAATCATAATCAAGCTCCATATCCTTCTAAATCTTAATCTCGTGATCAAAGCAACCACTACATCACGCCATACTTCTTTCTACATTTTGACCCGTTCGTTTCTACTGTGTAGTTTTGATATAAACAACTATCTTCGACTTACCATAACACTTCTTACTTTGGTACTTACTCTTACCCATAATCTTCTTACATGGTTCCTTATATTCAACACACCAAACTTCATTTATTAAAGAAGAAGTGATTCAAGAAATCACTTACCTTAAACGTTTGTATTCGTATCCGTTTCCTTGCTTCCTTTTGGCCCTTTAGCCTTCCATGCTTCCATCCATCTTGACATGATCCCTATAATTTCATGTTATTGCATTCACATTCTTGTTAGTATACATGATTGTATATATTAATGATCATATAAAATTAGTCAATTCTAACAAACATAAGGCATATTCCCACAATCATATCTTATCAACTCATATAATTCATCACGTCGTCACATATAACACACATTGATATAACACGTACCATCTTGTAGGATCGTTGAATCGATCTAATGAGTCGATCAGAAGAGTTCTAGATCAAACCAAAGGCGGACTTCAATGATTCGATCTTCATTGCAGCTTGATTAACACTAGGAATCACTTTAAATGTCGATTAGATTGATTTGAAAGCGATTACAACTCGTTCGACACTTCGGCAGAGCTTCGCTACCGGAATCACAACTGTTACAAATGACAACACAACTCACCTATTTATACTAGATCCAGGTCGCACGAACCAACACTCCCCAGGTCGCACGAACTGGTCAAGCCAGTTCGCACGAACTGGTCAAGCCAGTTCGCACGAACTGGTCAAGCCAGTTCGCACGAACTGGTCAGTTCGTGTGAACCTGCTGGTTCCGACTTGTTTTCCGTTTTTCTCGAACTACGTAACTTGTTCTATCTAACCTATTACACGACTCGATACAAGACGAAGTCGACAGACATATGCACCAACACATATAACTTTCTATAATCTTACAATTGTGACAACAAGTCCAACCATGCTTCTTATGCGCAATTGACTTTCAGAAGTCAACAGTTTATCATATGAACTTTCAACTTAACCTCATACATTCGTGACATCATAATAGGCTATAGAAATAACGCTAAATACATTTCATATTCATGACGCAAATATGCTTACAACCACATTCGAACTAGTAATTTAACATAATCTCAGCATCATTATCATATTTCATTCATATATATATATATATATCAAGCCGTGTCATACAATTTCGCATCCTAACTTCACTTAGACATTTCATCATACACCTGGTGTGCATACTACTTTCTAAGCACAATGCACAACTAATTCATACATCATCTTCTAAGCTCTTACTTAGTTCATCAAATCTTCTTACTAATCAACAAGTATCATTCACACATAGACATCAAACATATCAAACCCCACATTTCTTTCAATTCATCTAACAATAATCCATCATACATAACATGATACATCAATATTGAATAAGAATTGGACATGGATGATATATCCATGTCACCATCTTCACTATAACAATTAGGTTTCACCTTAAAACATCAAATTAAGCAAATCATGCATAATTCTTGTTCTATATGGTGATTCTAACACCTATACATGATCAATTTCATACTAATTTGCGGATTAAACATAACCCACTTCATACAAGATCATCAATCTAAGTTTCAAGACATACCTCATGATCCCCTTGTGTAGCTGATCATTAATTCATGTTCATTTATAGGTTTGAGCTTCAATTCACCCTTCAATTTGAAGATCTTTCATAACTAGGGCTTGGCTCCCCTTGTGTTCTTCTGAACATTCCACACACATACATACATGAATACATACATACATACATACATGAATACATACATACATACATGCATACATGCGTACATGCATACATGCATGCATGCATGCATGCATGCATGCATGCATGCATGCATGCATGCATACATACATGCATACATACATACATACATACATACATACATACATACATACATACATACATACATACATACATACATACATACATACATACATACTGTTGGTACATCTAGTGTCTGTTAACTACGTCTTATTCGAGTATTAAGTCTAGATAGGTTAAATGAATTCACAACTGAGATTAAATTAGGGTTAGATTGAGTGTTAGTGTGTAATTTCGTTTGAGGATGTCCTGGACAAGTTCAAACGGAATTACCTGGTCCGTTTGAATATGGATCCGTTTGAACATGGTCCGTTTGAATGTTGTTGTGACATCTTCAAACGGAATAGCAACTAGTATATATAGGTGTTGTGTAGGTTCATTTGAAACGGATCTGAATGTGTGAGAGCTGAGGTGCTGCCAAAATTTTGTCAGATTTGAACGTGTAAAAACTCTACAAAGCAGTAATAGAAAGAAGTTAAAAGGATACAAGCTGTGTGACTTTGTTTACTTTGATTCCACCTTAGTAAATGAAGATGAACTGCCTTTACTGACTGTTTAGGGTCATGGAACCGATCCAACACATACATACATACATACATATCACTTACATTCCCACGTGATTATACTAACTTATCCTAGTCACAAACATCCATATAAATAAGTCTCATACGAATCAACCTATATGCATACTCATTTCTAATCGTGCTTATCTATGGATTATGTTACTAACATGTAGGTAAATCCATGCCCATACTTATACATGCCTCTAGACTTAATTCCTTCCCACACATACTTATGTACCCGCTCATCATACCTCATAAACCTCAATGAATTTATGTAATGATAATCCTTTCTTTAACATTCCTTCAATCATACTTTCTAACGGGTATAAATGTCAAATTCCTTCCATCATCTATATCCGGTGCAACATGAAATCCTTATCAGTTAATCTTTGAGGCATAACCCAGATAAGTTACATGGTCATCTAGGTTATCAGGCATAACCCAGACGAGTTATCTGGTCAGCTAGGTTATCAGGCATAACCCAGAAGAGTTATCTGGTCATCTAGGTTATCAGGCATAACCCATACGAGTTATCTGGTCATCTAGGTTATCAAGCATAACCTAGACGAATTGTTACAGCCCAGACGTTTTTTTCACCCTGTCGGTATGCCAGCCGTAGGCTACGGCAAGCATCAACAAAGAATTTAAACCTTGTACAAATCAAACTTCCATGTACTTTCATTTAATCATAATCAAGCTCCATATCCTTCTAAATGTTGATCTCGTGATCAAAGCAACTACTACATCATGCCATACTTCTTTCTACATTTTGACCCGTTCGTTTCTACTGTGTAGTTTTGACATAACAACTATCTTCGACTTACCATAACACATCTTACTTTGGTAATAACTCTTACCCATAATCTTCTTACATTGTTCCTTATATTCAACACACCAAACGTCATTTATTAAAGAAGAAGTGATTCCAGAAATCACTTACCTTAAACGTTTGTATTCGTATCCGTTTCCTTGCTTCCTTTTGGCCCTTTAGCCTTCCATGCTTCCATCCATCTTGATATGATCTCTATAACTTCATGTCATTGCATTCACATTCTTGTTAGTATACATGATTGTATATATTAATTATCATATCAAATTCATATTCCACATTTGACCTTCACTAGTCAATTCTAACAAACATAAGGCATATTCCCACAATCATATCTTATCAACTGATATAATTCATCACGTCGTCACATATAACACACATTGATATAACACGTACCATATAACTTTCTATAACCTTACAATTGTGACAACAAGTCCAACCATGCTTCTTATGCGCAGTTGACTTTCAGAAGTCAACAGTTTATCTTATGAACTTTCAACTTAACCTCATACATCCGTGACATCATAATAGGCTATAGAAATGACGCTATATACATTTCATATTCATGACACAAATGTGCTTACAACCACATTCGAACTAGTAATTTAACATAATCTCAGCATCATTATCATATTTCATTCATATATATATATATATATATATATAAAGCCGTTTCATACAATTTCGCATCCTAACTTCACTTAGACGTTTCATCATACACCTGGTGTGCATACTACTTTCTAAGAACAATGTACAACTAATTCATGCATCATCTTCTAAGCTCTTACTTAGTTCATCAAATCTTCTTACTAATCAACAAGTATCATTCACACATAGACATCAAACACCACATTTCTTTCAATTCATCTAAAAAGAATCCATCATACATATACATAACATGATACATCAATATTGAACAAGAATTGGACATGGATAATATATCCATGTCACCATCTTCACCATAACAATTGGGTTTCACCTTAAAACATCAAATTAAGCAAATCATGCATAATTCATGTCCTATATGGTGATTCTAACACCTATACATGATCAATTTCATACTAATTCGGGGATTAAACATAACCCACTTCATACAAGATCATCAATCTAAGTTTCAAGACATACCTCATGATTCCCTTGTGTAGCTGATCATTAATTCATGTTCATTTATAGGTTTGAGCTTCGATTCACCCTTCAATTTGAAGATCTTCATAACTAGGGCTTGGCTCCCCTTGTGTTCTTCTGAACATTCCAGACACACACACACACATGATGTGTGTGTTGTGTGTTAAATTCATGTTTTATAATCCCATGTTACAATTTAGTCCCTCTAGTTTGCCATCTTATCTCTTCTACTATAACTTTCTTCCTTACTCTTAAAAGTTAACATTGCATTTAACTAGGTTATTTGTTCCTAGTTATCCAACATCATGTTAAATTATTTAAACACCCACTTGGGTCAATAAAGGGATTTTGGGGCGTTACAAGTCTACCCCCCTAAAAGAGGTTTCGTCCCCGAAACCTTGTTCATTTCTAGTTAATAGTAAATATTTTTTCTTCCCGCCCCATTTGGTGAGGACCTCTAACTCCAAAAACCCAACCCAGTGTTTTTAAAAGTGTCGTCTTCATTGTATAATGCTAGTTTCTAGCAAAATAAACATAATTATATGTTTCATTCCTATCATACAATACCAACCTTCGCTTTCCGGTTATTATTAACCCATCAACCGGCACGTTTAGGGCACACCCCTAAAATACATTTCCTTAGATTTCGGATTCCTACATAAGGTTTGTCTCTAGTGATCATCATCACTACTAGTTCATTCCTTTAATTTATTTCAAAATTCATATTATCTTCATCGACTATACGATCTTACTTCATAATTTATACATACACATCTATGTTTAACTTCGATAGATACATCATAATAATAAGTAACTATCCAATCTCGATTCATAAACTATTCATACAATTGACTTGTTTCTAACAAGTCCATACTTTCCATACCATACTTTCACATAACATTCTCATTTCCTTGACCCATTAGTAACGGGTCAATATACATACTTCTTCAAACTTTTAATAGTACATACATTCGTATGATCCGTTTATAACGGATCTAAATCCTTCATCTCGTCTCTTAAGAATACATACCATACATATATTATATAACATTTAATTCTTGTTTTGTTATCGCAACAAAACTACTATTTCGTACTCACACATTCGTGCTTAACTCCAAAGTTAAACATTATTCTACGTTTTCTACAGTTACTTGTACCATTCATATCACATTACTATTGTTCTCACTTCATGCATTACTTATTCTACATCAGTAAATGTGTCGTGCAAGTTCATCATACGGGGGTTTAATCAATACCCGAAACTTTCACTCAAGACTTTTGAGATTTCTTTTATAATGACAAAATTTTCTTCTTATGTCGATTGTTAAAATTCAAACATCCCATACCATACCATACCATACCTATCCTATCATTCATTTCATAGGTCGTTTTCAATCTACTAATTCATACCTATCCAACATGAGTTATACATTTTACTAACCTCAATTTGATTGCATAATCAACGATCCATAAACCAGATCGATCCGCTTCTTCACGAGTACTCACCGTACCAGGCCAGATTTCATTCATCCGTGTAATGAGCTTCCGCTCGTGCACATCCTTTCACCAATTCGATTGATTTCATCACATTAAGAGTTCTACCACTATCATCAACAAAATTGGCGGTTAGCACATTTCATTCAAACATTCATTCTACTAGGTGATTATTCACCTATAATTCTTCTACAAATTTCCTACGTATATGCTATAACATATCATACATTCCATTTCTTACATTCAATTTTTTTTCCATTTTGTTAGTTATTACACCATCTTCTTGCAGTTTGACTTTTCATTGTCAAACTGGCATTTCTTACTTATCGTACATGTATTGAAGTACACGTTCGTACTTCTTTCCATTCATGCTTACTTGCAAAGACTTTATTACATCAATTCAGTATTTCTTGCAAAAACTTACCCTTCCCGTCCATACTTAAGTTATTGTTCGGGTCGTAACCCGTCATTCATTCTGACTCCCAAGAGTCGTTTACTAACACATTTAACACGTAACTTATTCAAAACTTATTTCTTTCAACTCAAATTTAGGTTTGCGTGCCAATTATGGTCATTCTTTTATTATACTATCACCATCTACTTTATACTTGTCACACCCTGACTTTGCGGAAGCGTGGGTTAATTTGGTGTGACTTCTTAATACCATAGCATAATCATAACCAAGCTATATGAATGTAAAACCATGCAGATCATCCATTGATTTAAGTTTTAAAATAAAAGTAACACAACATTGTCTTGAAGCGTTGACACATGCAACGGAAATTACAACCTAATAACATAAAACATTATTTGATAGACACAACCACAAACTTAAAATAAACACCGTTTAAGACTTGCGACTCGTCCAGGTAAAAGTCGCAATCCCTAAACGTGGATGATCCCATAACTCTAACGCAGCGTAGCATACCGTGCCAGATCCTTAGTTCCCTGAAATACATGTAAGTTGGAAAAATCAACAAAAATTGTTGAGCGAGTTCATGTGTAAGTGAGTATGTAAAACCTTTGTAAGTGTAAAATCCTGGTATGTAGCAAATAAGGAAATAAAGAGATCACCAATGGTTTGCAAGGCCATTGATATGTGTGAAGTGCAAGTAGGAACACTCAAACCTAGCGGATTTGTGCGTCGGGTACATAGTCACTCCAAGGTCCGTACCGTGGGCCTGGAGCTGGGCTCGCTACACCCAAATAAATCTACCGCATTGTGCCCCTCGGTCCTACAATGAGGATTAATGGCCTCAAGTTGCGCCTACCCACTCACATGATCTAAGTAGTAACCCTCCTTACGCTAACCATACCATGTAAAAAGTACTCGTAATCATAGTAACATGTATTTCACCCCCGCAGTTTAGAAAACTGAAAACAGTTAAGAGAAAAGGGGGACATGAACTCACCGAGGTGCGTCTCTAAAAAGCATCTCCCAGAAAATCTGCCGTGCGACGACCTACACGTACTAACTTCTATTAGACGGACGGCCGTGCCTTAGCTTAAGGTTTAATGTCTTTGGGAAATAGTTAGGCAACTATTTCGTGATTACATTTCGTAATTATTTTGTAAATATATTCCTTCCCAAGGATGGGGGTTTTGATACATGTGCGTTTTCTTGTAAAACCAAAATATATTATTAAGTCTCACTTAAAATATATTTAAATTCTATCTCAAAAATATAAATATTTTTCCCAAAAATATTATATTTTATTCCATATAATTTTTACCCATTATAATACTTCTAACGAAATACACACTTATGAGTATTTTCTGAAAATACGTAAGTTACGTTGTAAGGTTCGGGAGGTATAAATAATACCGGTGTAACTTGAATAATTATTGTGAAGGCGTTCGCATTATTTTTGGTGCCGTTAATATTTAGTAATGTTATTTTTACCCTAAAAATAATATTTACGTAGTTCACAAAATAATTATAAAAAAAAATTCGCACAAGTGTTAATATGGAAAATATATATTCTAAATATATATTTTAACAAGTTTTTATTTTGTGAAAATCCCACCTCCGACACTTGCTTATTCTGTAATAAAATCATGGCGAAATTTATTTGGGAAAAATAAGTTAAAAATTATATTCATAACACTTGTGATAAAAACATTTCCAAGTGTTAGATTTTGGAAAAATTTCGCCAGAGTTTCCCCTGTAACTGGAGGTGGCCACGCTTTCAAGCGTATCATTTTCTTTTATAAATTCAAACAACAATGTTCCCAATATTAACAAACGATATTTCAACATCAACTAGTCCAACATAGATATAAATCGCATAACACATGAACTTGTGGTTTGTGTAAAATATGTAGTAACCTTCCCCATATTTTAGTAGATCTTTTATAAATAGACTCGGTTTCTTTGAGAACCTTGTTTTTAAAGAAGATACATTTCTACAACTTCTTGTCCAAAATTTATAAAAATAATTATTTGTTAAAACTTTTTGTTACACAAGTGTCTACACACTTGTGTGTTCACAAAAATCACTTTTGTTTAGGAAGGATCCGGCTTTAAAATTATGATTTCATTTTACACTTGGTCCTTCGAAAATACCACTTGTAGATCCGTAGATCTACTAGTTTAGAACTCCATTTTGTAAGAAAAATTGTTTTTACACAAGTTCATGGTTATAAGTAGTAGTGGTCTTCATCTAACCACTTTTCACACTATAACATACACTAGGTCATGTTCCATGAACATGACTTAGTCGGGTTAGATGACGATCCGAACTAACACTAGCATAAAACAACACTAAATAATCATAACAAAACAAGTCTTATAAGTTTTACACCAATATTCATCTATTAACCACTTTGTTTATATTATTTTAGTAGACTTTAAATTTTGTTCTTACATGATCATAAATTTCAACCGTCAAAATTCTTATTAACCACTTTAGAATAGATCAAAAAGGCGTTTTGAGTCACTTACTACTAGCTCGAGGCTAGGGAAGAAACTAGTCGAGAAACGAGTGGTTAAAAGCGTTGAGGTGAGGTCCTTGACGATCCGCAAGCACCGGGTCTCCTCGTATGCGATCCTTCACCCTTGGTTGTATATTAAATGGCAATAATGAAAATGGAAAATGGTTGGATGGAAGTGAATGCTCTCGGCAGAACTCACAAAGAGGAAAAAAAAAGAGTTGGTTTGTTGTGTGTTTATGTGAATGAAAGTTATGGTCTAATTTATAAATCATGCAATCTCATAATCCACTAGGTAAAATGTAATGGTGATATTAGACATTGAGATTATAATAATCAAAATAGGACAAGGGTGTCCCCTTATGTGGTAACCGATCGTTGGGGGGGGGGGGGAAGGGATAATGGTTTGGTTTGAACTAATCTATTATATATATTAAACAAAAAAAATATGGGACACGTGTCGCTTCATTAGGGCTCTAAAATTTGGTTTTGGCGGGAAAACATATTAGTATTCTTGATGCGGGATCCGTTTATATTTTTGGGTTGTAATGTGAATTCGGGTCACCATCTAATGAAAACGGATCCACTATTCAAGTTTGCAAACCCTATTTTTCTTTCACGGCAGTTCCCCTACTCTCTTGATACTCTGCTCTTCTTCATCTTCTTTTTCATTGTTCTAACGATTTAGACTCTACAATCATCTTGTAGATGTTGATCAATCACTACAGAAATGAATACACATATATGTGATTCGACTAAAGGAAGATGGTGACGTTGGTGTTGGCCTGAAGAGAAATGACGACGGCGACAATGGTTGATTTAGGGTTTCTTCAGTTCGGGTAATGTGATGGTTGATTTAGGGATTCTGAAACACTAAGTTTTCTTCTCCCGTTTTACACTGATTCATCTGGCGAATTTCCAGGTTTTTTATATGGATTTTTATACTTTTTATTCTTTTCACCATCTAAATTTTTCAATGTTTATTGATCTTGATTTCATTTGTTTCTGTTTTGTTTTGGCATTCCTTCGATCTTATTATCCATTTTTTTATTTTTCAATGTTTGGGCAGATCTTATGTTCTTCATTTAACATCCAGATCTGAATCAATATTATAGATCTCCTACCAAACAATCCTCATCGGATTTTGTCTCTAATCAAGGTCAGTTTGTATATGTTATTCTTCTTTTATTTTAATTTTCCCTCTGTTTCACGGTTTAGCTGTTCATCTATTGGCTGATTAGGTATTTGGTTATCTTATTCTCACTGTGGTTCCAATCAAGAGGTTAGCATACACATTCAGTTTATATATTTGATTGTTTTACTTTCGTTTTTGTTCATATAATTGTTTAAACTAATCGCTTTTTACAACAATCATCCATTCGATAGGTTATGGATGTTCCTGGTTGTCTCCATACGTGTAATGGACGACGGCTCTGGCGATTCTTGAGGTTGAAGACATCAATGGCAGGAGGCACTCTGGCGGCACGATTAGGGTTTTGCTGCGAACCCTAATAGTAGTGGCGGCGGCGGTTCCCAGAGCTTTTTTTCTGAGAAAGAGGGGTAGTGTTAATAGAGGTTAGATAGAGGGATGAATTGTTTGTTACAACGAATGTTTGAAATTTGAAGGTTCATATTTCAACTTCACCAAGTTGGTTTCTCAAATGGTGATGAATAAAAAGGAAGAATTGGTTATCTGAACATGGCATTGGTTCTGAGATCTGGTATCACCTACTTTCCAATTTAACTTCTTTAAATAATTAGTTACTGTGCTAAGTATGATTACAACATTAAGTTATTTTATGAGTACTAACAGGAGTATTGTTTGTTTGTTGGTTGCAGTGCATCTGTTGTTGAAGATAGCTTTGGTTATCTCGATGCACCAGTCGAGAGGATTGCAGGGGTCGATGTTCCCACACCTTACGCTGCCAATCTCGAGAGAATGGCTTTCCCTCGGGTAAAAGATCGTGCTTTTAGTTTACTAAACTTGTGGGTTACATCCGCGCTCCGCGGCGGGGTGACCCGAACAACAACCACAACCATACCCAGTTTAATCTCACCTATAGCGAAGCTATTGATAGGGCTGTTATGATTCGCTTACTTATGTATCGGTCAATTTCAACTTCGTTTTATCTCCAACGGGTCAAATGACAAAAACATAATAACGGGTCAACCTGGCCCAACTTCTTGGGACCTGTTACCCAGCACCCCCAAGTTGCTCATCTTGCCACTTCTATGCAACAAAATGAAAAAAAAAACATAAGCAATTTTTTTAACATTCTATTTTCTTTTTCTTATTATTAAGGTTATCGAACACTCAGTCAAGATGTTAAAGTCACAAATAGCATTTATATCAAGTAGTAACACGTCATCAAGGCAAGGGAAAAGATCTTCATTCGACAAGAAGCTTGCAGAGTTCTTCAAACACCAGATTGAATCCGACATGTTACGAGTTTATGGAAATGGTAGCAATCAGGCTGTACTTAAATATGGACTTCCAAGTACCTTGGAACACATTCGGTTGACAGGGAGCTTTCCTTTCTAAATTTGATACATTTTCAATTTACATAATTAATGTAGTTCTTTGTATTTTATTTTATTCTTTTTTTTTGTCGTAGCCATTTTGAATTTTTTTCGTGTAGATAATAAAACTATATACCACTATTAAAAGTACGTTTAACAAAAAATCACTTGTATTCTTTTTCCCATATTTCTTTATAGAAAAAAAATCCTTTTTCTTCTTAATAATTTGGTAGAGAGCAGAAACACAAATAATTAAGACTATATCTCCAATGCTAAGGATGTACTTAGGCGCCCTTAGCTGCTTCGGCGCATTGATCCATAGCACAACCCTCCTCCCCCTAATAACGCCCATCCAGTGCTATGCGGGGCGCTATGGGGATGACGTGGCATGGGGCGCTGTTCCACACCGTGTGTCCTAAGTGTATTTTTAACCCATATAAAAAAAGGAATTTCATTTAACTTATATTTTTTTTTTGCATTTATTCCATATCTAAATGCACCACTTGTGCTATATATTACATTTTAATCTTATATACATTATTATTTCAGGAAGGGGTTGTCAAGGGAAAGAGTTAGTATAGAATGTAAAGTTATACATTATTTTTTTTAAGTTATCCTCACAAGTTTGGTTATAGCCTACTTATAATTTATGTCGTTTCCTTTTTATCAGTAAAAGATGGTAATATGGATAAGTCTAGAAGTGGAATGATGCCTTCCCAGTGGAATGGTCCATTCCTAGAAATCTGGTAAAATATCATCACATAATGGCAATTTCTATAACTTACAAAAAATAACAAATAATTCATTTTGTTTTTGCAGAGCTTCCAAATAATGAACTAAGGCAACACCAAAATAAAGCTCCCAGGTAATTTTGAATTTTTAAGATTTATTTGGTTTTAAATATTGTTCTTAATGATGCTAGAAATAGCAAATAATTCAGTTTGTTCACCTATTCGTATTCCTATTCTTATCAATAATAAAATGAACCATGTTGGAATTCGAATTTGAGGTTAACTGTGAATGACAAATCGATTAATCATTCGTGTAGTATGTTTGTTACACTCGAAATCTCTATGTTCTTTTATTCTAAAAGTCAGCTTCATGTTGATACAAATGTATGAAAAATATAAAAGGATTTATATAAATACCTTGTACCACATATATGTGATGCGGTGCGCCTTCACCTCGCGACTCATCTCCGGATACTTTCTATACATGATGGTTCATATGGATAGGTTGATTAATGGATCTGGTATGTTTTATATTTGTATGCGATATGCTAGGATGTATTAGAGGATTTGGTAATGTTTTTATGGCTGCACATCCAGTTACCCACTTATTATTTTGTGTCTCCACTTTGTAATGTAAGTATTTAAATGCTAGAATTGTGTCATGGGATATTTAATGTGTGATTTCAAGGTGTGATTTCAAGGTGTGATTGTGAGTGGTAAAGGATCTAATAGCATTGTGAGTCTCCTGAAGATAAGTTTACTCATTAGTGATGAAGAGTAGCCTAAAAATTATTATTTAGTTATTATTTTTTTATCAGTATTAGTATATGTTTACTTAATGTTTCATGATTATTCCTCCTCGCCACTAATGTTGATGGTAATAGAAAGTTCGATGTCCACATGGAATTGATGTTTTTGGTATAGGCACTTATGGTGATATGCAATACACAACCTTCGTTTTTCCAAAACTGAGTCTTTTGTGTCAATGCAGATTTAGATAATATGGATTGTTACAAATGCTGGAGATGGATTTTCAAATAATTTGCCAACTTTTTGAGATGGAAATGGTAATACTTGGGGTACTATTTGGAATAGCCTAATAAAGGAAGACAATATACTGACCGTATTTTGATTAACTGCAGGAATTTGCTAAGGGTAAGTGAAAGTCAACTGGCATCCTTTGGTCAAATGGTGGAAAGTCAGCACGAGTCAAGGTGTGAATAGGTAATTCTAGGAGTAAAAGTCTCTACATCAAGTTGGATCTATTTGGAAGCACACGACGTTCAACATGCAGTGGACTCGGGTATGAAATGGTGTTGTTGGGCGGTTCCTAAAGTAAACATATTTGTGTGGAGAGGTGTCCAAAGCAGTATATTGACACGAGTGTAGTTGAGTAAAAGAGGTATTCAATCCAGAAATAACATGTGGTCGTGTTGTGGATATTTGCCGAAAACTACGGACCATCTTTTGGTACAATGTACGATGGCAAAGTCCCTTTAGTGGATGATAGGGGTGTGGCTGAAAATACAACAATTGCACTCATTTACAATAGTAAATCAGCTGCTTAAAAGTGTAGACGAGCTGAAGATATCGAAGAAGAAAAAGAAAGCGACTAGATGTATTGTGATGGCCACGCCTTGGAAAATATGGACTTGCAGAAACGAAAAAAGTATTCAGAGGAGTTAACACTACAACTAATAAGATGTTAGAAGAGATAAAGGAGATTACATTTATGTGGATTAAAAACAGAGCAAAGTAGGGGGGAGTCGCTTAAGAGAATTGGTGCAAAAATGGATTAGTAGAAATAGAGGGATCGTACACTGTTGTATGTTCCTTCTGTAAATTGTAAGTGTATTGCGTTTGGCGTGTGTGATATATGCAGTTTCCCTTTATGTTAAAAAAGGTCGGATCTATATTATTGCAAATGTAAAATAATCAAAGTCAACAAAGGTCCAAGTTTGCTTTCTTGCTGTTAAACTTTAAATGTGAATGTCCTTGTAGCTATTGTTTTCCATTTAACTTATTGAGGTTTTAACAAAAAACTACAAGAAAATCTACAAATACGTATCAAGAGTGGCAATTCGTGAAATGGCATGAATAGGATAGAAGGTATCACATATTAGCATAGTATCGACACCGAAGTTTAATTTATACATTTAAACACTTATAACGTTTTTTTTATCTTATTTAATGACATAATTCGAATAATGTAAATTAATTTTTCCTACCCGGGAAGTTCCCGGGTGATAACCTAGTGTTTAATGTAATGTTTAGTTAATTAGAAGGTTCAACCATTTACTAGTGTGTTAAGTTCCATAGCGGGTGTTAGGGTATTCGGGGACCCCAACTGGCTTAGAAAAAGAAAAATAATGTTGTGGTCAATATTTTTAGGTTCCGGGTAGAGTCCGGTTGTACGGTTGGATATTACTCCGTTAAAGTTCTAAATAAGTAATTAAAGTGTCGTAAATTTTATCTTTAGTGACACAATTTATTCCCGTCACTATGGAAAGTGTCTAGTAATATTTTTCCAACTTTTTGCACTTTACTAGTTTAGATAAATGCTGAATTTTTGTTTAAAGTGCATAATTTTGTACTCAAAGTACGTTTTAGGCACATCCGGTCACTATAATTATCACCTAGTGACGCAGTTCTACAACCCTCATTTCCCTACACTCTCTACCGGTGTAGTAAACTATCCCTGGCTCATACAGGCCTTAGAGGCAGTGTCTGCCTGATGCTGGTTATATCAGCATGTTTAATGGGTATCCCGTATAGTGTGCTCACTGTGCTTTTTGTGCATCAAGGTTGTCACTGATTTTTGTGTAAAAATAATAGAGTGACAGTATAAAATGTGATGCATGAGTATGTATGTATCAGAAATCAGTAAGCAGTTTAATCACAGTTGTAAGCAAGCACAGTAATTAAGCAGTAATTAAATATTAATTAATTCGTACGGATACCTGGTTTAGTGAGGGTTGTCACAATACTTACTTACATGACCCGTTTGACTCAACCACAGTCAAACTGTCAACACATTCTTATGTAGGTTAATTTCATCCTTTTTTATGTTTTTAAATCCGTCTCGCGGTTTCATACGTATCATTCATACCTTTCATTCCTTCTATGTTTTGAATCTGTCTTGCGGATTCAAACATATCATCCATACCTTTCATTCCTTCTATGTTTTTTGAATCCGTCTCGCGGATTCAAACATATCATTCATACTTTTCATTCCTTCTATGTTTTGAATCCGTCTCGCGGATTCAAACATATCATTCATACTTTTCATTCCTTCTATGTTTTGAATCCGTCTCACGGATTCAAACATATCATTCATACTTTTCATTCCTTCTATGTTTTGAATCCGTCTCGCGGATTCAAACATATCATTCATACTTTTCATTCCTTCTATGTTTTGAATCCGTCTCGGGGATTCAAACATATCATTCATACTTTTCATTCCTTCTATGTTTTGAATCCGTCTCGCGGAATCAAACATATCATTCATACTTTTCTTTCATATTTAGTACTCTCAATTTCTTGAGGGTCTTACTACTCCTTTCACCCAGACGTCCACCTACTACCCAATTCTACCGGACATACCTGCAACAATTATCACGGTCTCACGAACGTTATATGCTTCTTGCGTACTGGCCAGGTGCGCAATCCACATACTAGTTTCGTGTCTTCATGTAATCATCACCATATGTCCGAAGAATTTGGTCTCGGCACGTGTAACATTTTCAAAACTTTATCACTATATCATCATTGTCTTTTATTTAAAATTTTCCTTCCCTCGGGAGGTTTTACCATCACCAGTACCTACATACCGAATTTACGTACCTGGGGTCAATTTGTCTTATTACATGCTTTAGTGTCGGTCCTAGACCGCATTCGCGGATCATCCTCTTCAAACAATTACGCTTACCTTACACATAACATACTGTTAGTTTCTTTATATGCATACATAAGTACATAGTTACATTTGCTTCTACCTTTGGATCTTGATCGAGTCTTGGATTGTACGGGTTCCTTGTCACAAGAGCACACGGGTTTGAGTTCAAGTATTTACCTCCTCATACTTGATTTCTCTCAAACCAGGGCTCTGATACCAACTTGTAACACCCTAAAACGATTTGACCATAAGAGACGCAGCGGAAATACCAACTCAAAAATTCTTTCTTATATTGTCTATATAACATACTTGAAAGTTCATTTATAATCTGTCAGACACTTCTTGAAAGGATTTACAACATTCATTCTTGATTAACACGTTAAATATAATACATAAATACAAGCTATGAGACCGCTCTTCCCGTACAATCCTTGCTCTTTGACTCGATCTTAAACCTCTTAGTCTCCAAAATAAAGTTAATTCCGTGCAACCTGCAATCACCACATACATGTGCATCATTAATATTTGTTGACATCATTCTTAATCTAGACATACGCAATTAAATGACCATTCCGCATTCTTCTATTCATGCTAATCTTTTCGATTATCTTTCTGAGTTCAATCTTGCATCCCAATCATCAAATCTTCATAAGGACACAATAGTATAGCTGCATTTTTATTTCATTCTCAAGGCACACGATTAGTAACATAAATACTCAGATGTATTGAAGCCATGTATACATATATAAAAGCCTCATTCTTTCATAAACAATAAATCCTACTTCATGCATATGTACATTCATACGTATATTTATACACACATACATACCTACATACATACATGCATACATACATGCATGCATGCATGCATCCATGCTGCATACATGCATCCATGCAGCATACATACATACATACATACATACATACATACATACATACATACATACATACATACATACATACATACATACATACATACATACATACATACATACATACATACATACATACATACATTCATATCACTTACATTCCCACGTGATTATACTAACTTATCCTAGTCACAAACATCCATATAAATAAGTCTCATACGTATCAACCTATATGCATACTCATTTCTAATCGTGCTTATCTATGGATTATGTTACTAACATGTAGGTAAATCCATGCCCATACTTATACATGCCTCTAGACTTAATTCCTTCCCACACATACTTATGTACCCGCTTATCACACCTCATAAACACTCTTCAATGAGTTTATGTAATGATAATCCTTTCTTTAACATTCCTTCAATCATACTTTCTAACGGG